>JASDQU010753546.1:0-37157 GCA_032191745.1 Picea mariana | reverse complement strand
AGGTCAGAAGCATAACTCATCTTGCTTTACGTCTAACAACGAGGTCAGAAGCAAGGAACACACGGCGTCATGCTTTACGTCTAACAACGAGGTTAGAAGCATGACTCATCTTGCTTTACGTCTAACAACTAGGTCAGAATCAAGGAATCAACAACGTTATGCTTTACGTCTAACAACTAGGACAAAAGCATAACTCATCTTGCTTTACGTCTAACAACAAAATCAGAAGCAAGGAATCACACAATTGTAATTACCCGATGACCAATCCGCAAAAGGGGATTTGGTCCTTATACAATTACCGACATGATTAATCCTCAATGGGGATTAATCCAATAACAATAATGACAAGATTAATCCACAATGGGGATTTAATCCAATAACAAAATAATAATAAGAATGCTCTTTGCAGTTACATTATTTCAACATGTTATAAACCTCAACCATGATGGGGTTTAACTCTCTAAAATTATAGTTACTTTAAATGGTCCCTCACAATGCCTCTCGATAAGTCCCATCTATATGCATGCACTTACAACATAGATCATATAAGCAATTTGCATTTTACATTGTTAAAATTCGTCATTCATATAGTTCATTATTTTATCATAACATGGTTGCCCAAGGTCTCCAATTACGGTTGTAAGAAGGATCTTATCGAGGCCCTAAATGACTATCCATGAGGCATGCTTTGAAACCATATTATCGTGGTCTCTAATTAAGGCACAACGGGATCCAATTGAGGACCTCATTCTAAGCACCCATAATAGACTCATTTGAGATACATAATCAAATCCCTTAACATAGTCTTTATGTGCAATTATTGACATGTATATATTACTCAAGTCATAATTTTGAATATTTTTTGACCCATCAGAAAGAATAGAAATTAGAATTTGGACGTTATTAGGGTTGCTAGCTAGATTTTGTGATTGTCACAAAAAAGGTCGTTACTAACCAATGTCACACAATGACCTAAATTACCAGCGTAATAGTCACTAATATGGGATTTTTAAAAAAAAAAAGAGAAACACAAAAGTACATTGTTTTGATTGTGATTTAGTTGGAAATTGGTCTAAATTATCTTGTGTTTCCATTGATTCTTATGCAAAGCTACATGAACTTGTCCATGAACTTTTCAATGTTGTCAATGAAGCGTATGACTTACCCGTGTGTAATTTTCTCCTTCATTTTTGTTGCCTTAGGAATGGGTATATGAATCACTAATGAACCCTTTCACAAAATTTAAGGCATGATTTAAAAGGTGAAGTGTTTTTCGCACTTTGAAGTACATGATTGTAATTGTGTTGCATACATGGCATGTTGGTATTCAATTTCTTTGGATGTTTGTGAATAAAAATTTACAACTATGGTGTGATTTATTACCTTTGTCTAGACATTTTCCTGAAGATGGAAGTGCCCCCCTTAATCTTGGTGTCCAAAAATCCCTAAAGTGTTATGCAAAAGCACTTCATAAATCTATTAGTACGACCAAAGATGATTGATGATGATAAATATGTTCCCATACTCGCTTAAAGAATAACTATGTGGTTTGTTATGTGGAAACTACTTTTGTACAAGTTATCATCACCACCATTTACTAAAGTGATCAATTACTCCCATCAAATAGTCATTATCTCTCCTAGTTGTGGGAAAACCTATAATATAATACATTAACATCGATTCTCATGGTTTGCTCGAGACTAGAAGTGGCATATACTTTATTCCCCGCTGTTGGTTTCAATGTATTATAGAGGTAACAACTTCTAACAAACATTGCTTCAATTTGCATCAACTTTGATCTAAAGCAATGCCATTAGAAATATTTGGTCATCTTTTGTTAGGGACCTAACCTCCCTAACCCCTCACATAGGTAGAAGAGTATATTTTTCATGTAATAAAGGCTGACATTAGTTAATAAGGCCTATTTAGGGACCTAATCTTGTTTCTTCATCTTTTGTTAGGGACCTAACCTCCCTAACCCCTCACGTAGGTAGAATAATATATTTTCCATGTAATAAAGGTCGACATTAGTTAATAAGGCCTATTTTCCTGAAGATGGAAGTGCCCCCCTTAATCTTGGTGTCTATCAATCCCTAAAGTGCTATGCAAAAGTACTTCATAAATCTATTATTATGACCAAAGATGATTGATGATGATAAATTTGTGCCCATACTCACTCAAAAATTAACTATGTGGTTTGTTATGTCGAAACTTCTTTTGTACAAGTTATCATCACCACCATTTACTAAAGTGATCAATTACTCCCATCAAATAGCCATTACCTCTCCTGGTTGTGGGGAAATATACAATATATTACAATAACATCGATTCTTATGGTTTGCTAGAGACTAGAATTGGCATATACTTTATTCCCCTCTGTTGGTTTCAATATATTATAGAGGTAACAACTTCTGACAAACATTGCTTCCATTTGCATCAACTTTGATCTAAAGTAATGACATTGAAATTTTTGGTCATCTTTTGTTAGGGACCTAACCTCCCTAACCCCTCACGTAGGTAGACTAATATATTTTCCATGTAATAAAGGTCAACATTAGTTAATAAGGCGTATTAAATAAATATTAACAAGTCAATGCAAGAAGACCTAATAGGAGCTCCCACTTCTAGAAAGATCTTCATCTAGAATGTTCTTTAGAAGATAGAATTAGTATAAATATGAGAAGGAGGCATGAGAAAGCCTTGTCTTGAGATATATTGTAATAGAACTTTGCTCTGCTAGAGGTTTTCCCCTCGAAGAGGCAAGTTAACATTGTTTTCTATCAATAAAGGTATAATTTTTTATTGTGGTTCTCTACATTTTGTTGTTCCGCTGGTAATTTCTACAGTAGTTCTATTTTCTACTTAATATAATAGATTTGGTACCTAACAAGTGGTATAGGATCACTTTCCTTTGCAGAAACTGTGAGAAATTTGTTTTCAGGGTAGAGACATATATTGTCGGTGTCTTTAAATCATAGAGATCTATCGCTTAGCGGGTAAAACTGCGATGGGGAAGACTACAAGTAGGAAATACATACGGTTTCATGGGGTAGTCTAGAAACAAATGTTTCACCTTGTTGGAAACCTCTGTAAACCTTGTTGGTACCCCTCGAGTAATATTGCATTAGAAAGAATTTGTACATGGCCATCACTCCCACGTACCGATAGGTATATTTAGAGTTCCCTAGGCCTCCTGAAACAAACTCTAGATCAATCGATCAGTCACCTAACTACTATAGTGACACTGAGAACAACACTTGGGAAGATACTCTCTAGTACATGGGTAATTGGGTCATATAGCTAAGGGTGTGGTCGAGCCTCCTTAGTTGGTGCCCTAAGATATTGGGTCGAGTACTATTTTTCTACCCCGCACATATATCAGAGAGCTATAGCATAGGGGAAACCCTTGTTTGTATGAACCTTGAAAACCCTAACCCTTGGGAAAGGAACAAAACATAGAAGGAATAGAAGAGACATATTGTCATGCAACCCTGCCTTCTGCATTTTGGTTACAAAATTCCTACAACAAATTATTTCTCATTAAAATTCTGGGAAAACTGTCATTGTGGTATTCTCCAGGTCAGATTCTAAGTCTGCAAAAGAAAAAAATAAAATGAGTGTAGTCATCCCGTCGGCACCCTTATTTGGTACCTATCCCCTTGGTTCCCTCTCTTCGCCCTGATCGTCGAGGTACCTATCATTTTTAAGCCTTAGTTTTTCTGTGGACCTGACCCCCTTCTTGACACCCATATTTGGGACCTATCCCATTTAATTCTCCTTCTCACCCTGATCGCAATGGTATCTATCACTTGTGAGCCTTTTTTTTTCTATGGACCCACCCACCCTTTATGAACCCCTTATTTCCCACATCTTCCATTGGATTCCTCTCTTTGTACTGATTCTAGTGGTACCCTTCACCAGTAAAAACTTTTTTGTGTGGACCAACCACTCTGTTCTTGTGTTTACCCTTCACCATACCACACACCCGCAACCAAGAACTTGAAACATGCATCAATTCCCACATAGCAACAAAACTGGACTACATGAAAAAGGATCTGAAGTAGGACATCAATTCCCACATAGCCAGCTTGCATCCCACCTTGACTCCCATCTTGACTCCTTTGTTTCCCAGGTCCTGGAAAAACTGCCATTTCTCGGAGGCCATGCCTCATCTGAACAACCTTCTACCACGAAAGGTGAAACTTCCTCCAATTCCTATAATTTTCAGTCCAACCCATTTCATCATGATCTATGTATTCCACGAGTGGTGGTGAACAAATTAGATGGCTCGAATCCCACTAGTTGGGTCACTCAAATGGAACATTACTTCTCCTTGCATGGCATCACTGATGAGTTAGCCAAACTTCGTTACAATGTTCTTCATTTTTGTTTCTCTATTGGTTTCCCGAACGGGAAACTCAAAGATTTTTTCTCGGTCTCCATCATCATCCATTGTGTGGTGAGATGGGGATCCTTCTCCCTCTGAGATATTATCAAAATCTCTTGCCTCCTCCTCTTAGAAATCCGAAAAAAATTCTACTCCCTCACAATCAACTTGTTATTGCCCTTGATGGCTAGGGCTTGGATCAGTAGTGGGGGTTTAAGGCAAAAAAATTCACGATCTATCCCTAGGTTTAGGTATGCATCTAAAAATTCTTGATCAAAAGGAAATCCACTTAAGCTTTCTTTTCTATATAAGATGGTAAAATGAATGCATCATTTTTTTTTTCTTTTTGTCAAAATGATAGAAATGGTAAAAATGGTGTGTAGTCTTTAGCACCTCCCCGACAACATTGAAAAAAATTGGCATGCCTTGGAATAGCAGCAACAATGATGCACTCCTCGACTCATGATCCAGGTGGATATTGGTGTCCACTCACCTATTCCAACTGGCTCCTCTTGACAGTTTTTTGTTAAGCATGTTCTTTTGTACTTCTTTGTAATTGTGGGTTCTACACTTCTAGGGTTGTCTAAATCCCTACACATCCTCCAGGTGGATACTGGTGGCCTCCCACTTAATCCAACTAGCTTGTTTTGTATGCTTTCATGTCAGCACATCTTGTTGTACTTCCAAGGCCATTTTGGGGCCATAAACAACGTTTTTTTGGCTCGCCACAGTCAAACTGTAGACAGAGTCAGAGTTTGATGATGTAATGTGTATTTCTCTGAAAGACCTTTCCAATAGGATATCATGCGCCTAAAACGGAGGTCGTATGAAAAAGTTACGACCCCAGGAAGATGAGGTACCAACTTAACCATAGGGGCCCACATAACTTTTGGTGTTTCATCTCCTAGGGTTAGGTTTTTGAATGTCTATGGTTTTGGAATTCATGAGTAATGTTAAAAGGCATCTGGAGCCTCATTTTAATCATTATGCTTAGACGGATGCGTGTAGAAGCCACATCTCCTGTCAAAGATATCTACCACCATTCGAGCAAGTGTTTCAGTTCTGCAGTTTTACAGTTTCAACCTATTTCATTTATTCAATAGAAGATATTTTTCACTGGATATTTGTGTTGTTATTCATATCTCTGCGTTTATCGTATTTATTCTGTAATCAATTCGTTTCGCTCCTAAATACGGATCAATGGTATCAGAGTGATCTTCTCTTCATTTATTTTTCTTCGTGCATGTCCCCGACAAGATATAGGTACAAGAAGTTGGAACTCGAACCAATCGATTCGTTGTAAGATCAGTCGCGTCGAGCCCAACAACAACCCATGGGAGATGAGAAGAAATATTGTGGAGCAGGAGATCCTTTTAAAATGTTGCTCGAGGAATCCCTTGCGTGACAAAGGAATGAAATGATGGACAATTTTGCATAGATCCTTTGTAGGTTTCTCACAGGAGAAGCATCTTCATCAAGCAATCATGCAACCCCCTTCAAGGTATTGGTAAATTTTGATATTCCATTATTTGAAGGACTGATAGATGAGAATGTTGTAGATAAACGATTGAATCTGCTCGAAGGGTATTTTTCGGTCCATAATTTTTCTGATAAGGAAAAAATTACTTTTTCACTCCTCAAGGTCATCCCCCATGTTAAGTACTGGTGGGAAACTTACTCTGAGCAAAGGGCCATAGAGGAATCTTCAATATTTATGGTTTCCCCTGCATGGGATTCCTTCCGGGATGCCATTAAAGAACAATACTACCATGTTGGAAGCTATGAGGAATAGTACACAAGATGGACCACCCTGTGTCAAGAAAGGGACCAGACAGTACCAGATTTCACCAATATTTTCCATACCCTGCGCACCAAGTTGGGTATCAAAGACTCTGAGCGACATGTGGTGCTCAAATACCGTGGTTGTTTGCATAGATACATTCAAATAGAAATGAAGTTTCTATACATCGCCTCATTGGGTACGGCTTATAGATATGATGTCAAGATCAAGCAGAAGAGGCAAGAGTTTGGATCTACAAACTCCTCACAATCGAAGCAGGGCAAAGGCAACCCCAACCCATACAGCAAGGGATAGAGAAAATATTTCCACTCTCAGGACAACTAGTCCAAGCTGCAACATAAGAAGGGCAATGAGAAGACGAAGAAGGACATGGGAAAATGGTGTGAATAACACAAAATCCCTTGGCAAAACACTGAATAATGTCATTCTAAGCAGTCACTTGTGGTTGAGCTGAATGCTTCCAATTCAGAGGTCGATTCTTATTCAAAATGAAATCCAAAAGGAGGGAATCAGATTATCGATGCTAAACCCAGTGCCACTGTCGCTACCACCAAAGTCTAGCCAAGAAAACCAGAAGAATCGGAGGAAGGGGAACGCCTCTTTCACTCACAGTTGTGGGTAAAGGGGGGTCTGCTTCATTCCATTGTCAATAAAAATAGTCAGAAGAACATGGTCTCAACAGAGGTCATCAAGAAGTTGGACCTACCAATGACAGCACACCCACAGCTCTACACCATTGGATGGCTTCGCCAAGGAAGAGATCTTTGTGTCAGCCAATAGTGTCATCTACCCTACGACATCAAGCCTTTCAAAGATGAGGTATTGTGTGATATTTCTCCCCTTGAATTTTGTGATGTTCTTTTAGGACAACCATATTTGTGGAAGCATCGTGTTGTGTATGAGTCTAGACCCCACAGTGTTATTATTACTTTGGGTAGAACATTGTACAAGATACCAGAGGCAGCGTCACCTACCACTATTTCTTTAATCTCTGCTAAGTAATGTAGTAAGGTAATTTCACAGACCGAGAAGTTCGTCTTCTTTGTGATCTGTGCTCACAGTAAGAATAAGGTCATCGCCACATCTATGGCCTCTACACAATGCCTCTCTTTGCAACAGAAGCAAGTGGACGAGATCATGGAAGAGTACAGAGACATATTCTACTCACCCACCAGAGTACCGAAGCACTATCAAGTCAAGCATCCAATTGATATAACCCCCTGGTGCACCTCTGCCTAATGGACCAATCTATCGTCGCTCGCTAATGGAAAATGACTAAATCAAGCATCATATCTAAGAGCTTATTCAAAAGAGGCACATCAGACCCAAATCCTCCCCTTGTCAAAGCCTGATTGTATTGGTGTAGAAGAAGGACAGGACCTAGAGACTCTGCATTGATTACAGAGAATTAAACAAAATCACAGTCAGAAACCGGTACCCAATTCCTAGGATTGATGATCTTCTTGACCAACTCAAGGGGGAAAAGTTCTTCAGCAAGATTGACCTAATTCTGGCTACCACCAAGTTCCCATTGAACCAACTGATGTCTGAAAGACAACTTTCAAATCTAAAGAAGGCCTCTTCGAATGGTTGGTCATGCCCTTTGTCCTAACAAATGCACCAACCACTTTCATGAGGTTGATGGATGATGTATTGAGACCCTTCACCAACTCTTTTATGGTGGTATATTTGGATGAAATCCTAATCTTCAACAGAACTTGGGAGGAGCACATGCAACATATTCAATAGGTTTTGAGCACTTTACGGCAGCACAAGCTATATGCCAACTTGGAAAAATGTTCCTTTGGCATGAACAAGGTCCAATACTTGGGCTACATTGTTGATGAGCATGGGGTACATGTTGATCCTGCTAAGATCTAAGTCATCTGTGACTGGCCAGCCCCAACCACACTAATCGAGCTTTGGATATTCTTGGGATTGGCCAACTTCTACCGACGGTTCTTGTTTGGATTCTCCCATATTGCATGGGCCCTTAGCCATGTGACCAAGGGCGGTGGCAAGGAAAATTTCATGTGGTGGAAGGAAAAACAACAAGCATTTGATGATCTAAAGAATTGCTTGTGCTCACTCCAATACTCTCCTTGCCTGATCTGCAACAATCATTCGAGATTGCGACTGATGCATCTGACTATGTTGTAGGCATAGTTCTCACTCAGCATGGTCATCCGGTGGCATACCATAGTGAGACACTCTTAGATACTATCTGGAAATACTCCACCTATGACAAGGAAATGTATTCCATTGTACAAGCATGTCTTTAAGGGAAAAATTACATTCTAGAAAAGGAGATGATCATCCACACTGGTCACAAGACTCTGCAGTTCATACAGAAAAAAGGGAAGTTGCAAAATGACCGCCATCAGAAGTGGTCCACCTACCTACAGCACTTCCATATCAACATCAAGTATAAAAAAGGGAGCACAAATCATGTCGATGACTTCCTCAGTCGACCTCTCTTAGATGCACTCACCACTGTGCTCCATTCCTATGAACATGAGGCATCTAAGTGGCCCCAACTTTATCAGCAAGATCCGAACTTCACCACCACCTATCAACTCTTGGGTACAGATGTGACTATCACCGATTTTCACATTCAGGAGGGGTTTTTATGGCATCTATGTCATCTTTGTGTTCCTACAAGCGAGTGTGAAAAGATTATTTGGGAATCCCACTACAGTCGGATGGCAGGACATTTTTGCGTGGAGAAAATTGTGGTCGTTCTCCAGAAAAAATTTTATTGACCAAGAATTCGACAGGACAGTAGCAAGTATATCAGATCTTTCATTGCATGTGTCATTGCCAAGCCAACCATCAAGAAGCAAGGATTATACACCCCTCTTCCTACCCCCTAGAAGCCTTGGGAATCCATCTCGATGGATTACATGTATGGCATTTTGTCCACCAAGCAAGATAATGATTGTGTATTTGTGGTCATTGATCGGTTTTCGAAGATAGTCATCCTCACATCCTGCAAGAAGAACATCACAGCGGGAGTTGTTGCTAAGATCTTCTTCGAACGAGTCTAGGTCCATTTTGGGATACCACAGACCATCATCTTCGATCGGTACAATAGGTTCCTCAGCACTTTTTGGTCAAGTCTCGGGTCACTGTTGGACACCAAGCTCACTAAATCCATTGCTTTTCACCCCCAAATAGACAGCCAAATAGAGTTCGTCAATCAGATGAGTGTGAACATCCTACGCATGTACAACTCTAAGAATTCATGTACATGGGATGAGAGTCTCTCCTATGCTCATCACAGTTACAAAAGGGCTCTCCATAGCTCCACCGACCATAGCACATTTCAAGTGGGACTGATATTCCAACCCTTGGATCCCATTGATGTTGCACTACCCCTAGAATCCATACAGACAAACTCTTCCCATGTTCATTCTGAGACCGACAAAGCCACCAGATTCATCAAGCGAATTCAGCACATCCTCCAACAGGTTTATGAAATTTTGCATAAATTCAATGCTAAGTGCAAGCAGTTCCATGATCAACACATGGCACCACACCAATTTCAGGTTGGAGACAAAGTCTGGTGACACTTGCAAAAGGAGCGTCTTACAGGGCCGCAGCAAAATCTCTGCCCACTTCACTATGGGCCTTACACCATCACCAAGGATGTGGGTAACAATGATTTTGAGCTCAACACTCCACCCTTCCTTAGCTTGCATCTAGTGTTCAATGTGGACCTCCTTCGGCCATATTTTCCACCATTATTGGACACCTCAGAGATTGCAGAACAGCTGACACCAACGCAACTCAACCTTGACTGCATGGAACATGCATCCACTGATCAGATAGTGGACACACAGGTCAAGGGCACTCACTAGCAGAGGATCCAGCTTTATGGGGTTGTCAAGGTAGGGAAGCTCCTCCACCAAGGAAAGTGGCTCACCCGAGGCCAAATTTAGCAGAATTTTCCTCACCTGATGGGGGGACTCAATGCAATGGAGACCATTTCTTCCTAAGGGGAGAGGACTGATCCAGGTGGATATTGGTGTCCACCCACCTATTCCAACTGGCTCCTCTTGACAGTTTTTAGTTCGACATGTTCTTATGTATTTCTTTGTAATTATGGGTTATACACTTCTTGGGTTGTTTGAATCCCTACACATCTTCCAAGTGGGTACCGGTGGCCTTCCACTTAATCTAACTAGCTTATTTTGCATGTTTTCATGTCATCACATCTTGATGTAATTCCAGGGCCATTTTAGGGCCCTAAACAATGTTTTTTGGCTCGCCACAGTTAAGCTATAGATTGAATCAAATTTTGGTAGCGTAATGTGTAATTCATTGAAAGACCTTTCCAACGAGATATCACGAGCCTAAAACAAAGATCATATGCAAAAGTTACGACCCTGGAAAGTTGAGGTCCCAGCTTACCCATAGGAGCCCACATAACTTTTGGCGTTTCATCTCCTATGGTTAGTTTTTTGGATGTCTATGGTTTTGGAAGTCATGAGTAATGTTAAAAAGGCCTCTGAAGCCTCATTGTGATCATTCTACTCAGACGCATGTGCATAGCAACCACATCTCCTCTCAAAGATAGCTACCACCATTCAAGAAGTGTTTTAGTTCTGCAGTTTTACAATTTTAGAGCCTATTTCATTTATTCAATAGAAGATATTATTCATTGGATATATGTGTTGTTCTTCATATCTCTGTGTTTATCATATTCAATCTGTAAACAGTTCGTTCCACTCCTAAATCTGGATCAGCTCAGTACTTTAAATATCAACCTGGGATTTGTACAAACTTGAAAGATACCATGTACTATGTATGCACACCCCACTCGTGAATCTATATAAATGAAAAGACTATCTCATCCAAGGACCACTTTAAACTCTTCAGTAAGGGAGAGTGAAATCTAACAACTACTTAACAATCAAAACTTGATGAGATTCAAATGCAAAGAAAGTTTCAAATTACTACAAAGAAGAATTCAAAGGACCAAACAACTTAGTGACCAATCCCTACTTATCTTTTTAGTGGAATTATGGGGTACAATTATGCAAGAAGCAAGCTGTAAAGTTACAAATCCAGGTGAGCCAGTATGATTTGGTTAAATCAAGAGAAAATTATGCTAAAAATTCAAGTGCAACTATCTACATGAATTGAAGGAAAGGAAAGCAAACCCTAATTATAATCAATTGTGTTGCATAAGATTAATTAAATCCTAGGAAATCAAGTTAATCCCTTATGAAGTGAAAATGAAGTGGTCCATGGTCCAATACACTCCTTTTTATTATTACAAAAGATTACAACTTAAGTGAAGCAAATCTAGAAACAGTGTTGTAGGAACTGTGTGCTGCTACAGGAAATTCTATATGCATGCAGAATTTGCTACTGGGAACTGTACAAGAATTCAAAAGTTACTATAGGAAATGCATAATGCCATAGTGACCATGTGTTGTAAGTAAAACATACTAAATGAGACTAAATGTAAAGTGTCCATAATATAAAAAAAGAAACCACTACATGAAATACTACTTTTAGGATTGGTATTATTGTTGCAAGAACACATTGTTGATAAAACAGCCATGCATTACCTATTGTATAAACAAAGGAAACTTAAAATGATAGCAGAAAAGTAGATAAAGATACACAAGTTCCTCAAAGTAACCTGGGGTGGGCCCTACCTAAGGTTCCCACAAGGAACCTAAAAACAACTAATAACAATCAACTGAAAGATGAAACCTTACCATTATCATATCATCTCAAAATAAGAGTTACAAATGAAAATATTCAAGTTCTGAGCACTCCTATAATATTCTATGATTGACTAAAAAAATTAACTAACCACCCCAAGGATGATCCATGAGCTCTTCTTATACTAGGAACTAGTATCAACTCGGCCCTCCAATCGCTCCTTAATTGAAGGGCTCTGCTCCCCATATCCCTAAAATTAAGTTCCTTGGTTCTAGGAACCAATTTACTTGATAGATTGCATTCACTGGATCAACAATTTGCATAAGTGATCTAGATAGGGTGTCTTAAAGGCTTTTTCATGTTCTGGAAGAAGGTGAGGGGATAAGATCCCTATTTTTCCTCAAATCCCACTGGAGAAAAAATCATTATGTGTCTCGACCTACTAGAGTTAGTCTTGCAAATGCACATTCATCATGAAATCAAGCATAAATCGTCAAGGATGACTCATCTAATTAACCAATATCAATCCATTCACCGTTTAATTGTGAAAACCATACTTTTATATTTATTATGGTCAAAAAGTGAGTTTGTTAAGTACAAGAGAAGGTAAAAAAGAGTCATGGATGGGTTTCATGGTCTACAATGTATAGGTCCATCATATGCCAAGATGGCAGACATTATTTAGGAATTCCAAGATAGAGTAGGGAAATTCAAGGTTAAATGTAGAGTTAGAAAAATCATGAATTGTGCCTAGTGAAGCACAATGTAAGACCAAAGCATGATAAGCTTTCAATATGAGAGCTTTAGAGTTCAACAAAGAGTTGTCCCAAAAGAAGAAAGAGATTAAATATTTGATAATTGCACACCAAGTTAATGAGACTAATGGAAATACTATTGTTGCATGCATGGAGATTTTTCAAACAATAGTGTCTCAAGTATTAAATGATTAAACAACGGTTCAAGGTTTCCTTGACACGGTGTTTCCTCTATGGAAGAAGCACACAACCCTTTCTAAATATCATGCTTCTCTTATGAGCATGATTAGCAAGTTTGATGGGTACAGGTCCCTCTTACAACACTAATATGATGAGTTACAATAGTGTATCCCTAGTTCACCAAATAAGCATGCCCTTCTCAGATAACCTTACAATCTATCATTGGTCTTGAATGCAATTAGAAAATGTGATAGAAAAAATTGGTTACATATCATATGATCATGTATAGCTCCTAGTTAGAGTTAGAGTATATAGGAAATGCTAGAGGTTTTTAGAGAATCACAAACAACATTTCTCTACCAACACAATCATATTTTTGATACCCTGATACCCTTCAACAATTGTTCCATATTTCAAATACCATTCACAACTCTTCAACACTAGATGCCATATTATGTGATAGAGATAGAGATGCAACAAGAGATCACCATATCGCTAACTTGGAATTATCCATATTCACAATGACTTAGTGTTTTCTAGTTCCAAGGGACATCAATAGAGACTGCAAATTAATTTTGATTGTTGATTTTGATCAAATACAATTGGTCATGCAACATTGGACCACCTCTACTTTATCAATTTATTGAATAGTAGAAAATGAATTTTCATTTGAATATAGTTCAATTTATATTCACCCTATTAGTTCTATAATGTCATATTAACCTTCAACATAATTACACACCAGGAGTGCACAATCATTATTTGGCCTTCTCCCTCCATGCCAACTTCCTCCATGTACAACTCTAATTTTGAAACATTTGAATTGCATTTCAGTGTCTACGTTGACTTATTTATATCATTCTAGTGCCAACTTCCAACATCAACCCTTTAGCACCGTGTCAAATCTTCATCATTTTAGAGCCATAAAGTATTGAGCCACACATGCTTTAGTACGAAGAATATTGTTAGGGATGGATATTGTTGAGCTAATATTATTGCTCATTTTAAATCTCTTTATACACTCAAATTGTGTATTCTTTGGTGTATTTCAACTGTGTATTGTTATGTACATGCATATTCTATGTTCTAGGTTAATAGGATCAGTTGTATTCATGTGTATTTGGGGATCAACTTGTAGACGCAAATAGTGCATCTTGAGTGATTGATCATGTATATATAGTCCATAATTGCAAAAGAAAAGGAAATTGAATGAGAGAACTTGTATCATATGTAATATAGCTAGGCTATAATAAGTTATTTATTATTGTATTCACAACCATCGATATATATGACTGATGTGGTTAGATTGCTTCTTACATTAATGAGTTAGCATAGGTGTTAAGTTATTGTTCTGACTTAGTGCATGGATATAGTTATCAGTTGTTGTATTTTCTTTATGGTTAAGTTAGGTTTAGTTATAAAGGTGCATTAAGAAGGGTTGAAAATCTCAGTATACTCATAGCCTTATGGTGTTGTATCAATTAAACAAAAACCCACCAGACAAATTGTTCACAAAATGAAGTTTTGTGTGTGGTTAATTAACTTATAATATCATTTTGCAAAAATTAAAGAGATTTTCATCTTAAGTTTTACCTGAAGAACATGAAACAATGTCCCTTGGTGTCGAGCAAAACTATCCAAGGATGTGAATCATAAATTCCAAAGCACTCTCACAAATAAGTTTGTCGCAATAGATGATGTGGATCTCTAGAGGTGTTACATGTCACATGTGGCATTATCCTTATGCAAGTAGATTGTTTATTGGAGTATGCATTAGTGGATGTGTTAGGGTCCTATCCTAACATCCCTACTTCAGGCTACCTAAAAGTTAGTTAATTGTTGTATGCATCCATTCTCTTTGAATACGGCCCATTGGATAGTAATGGATAGTTATTTAATGTAACATGGTCCACCTTATAAATCCCACTTGGTAATTGTACCCATTAGTGACAAGAGCACAAGCAGTTAGGGATTTTTCTTTTGAAAAGTTATTTAAACAGATAGGACATGATGCAATGTTTCTCTTGTGTTGTGTATTTGGAGCTCTACTCAGTGAAAGGACCCCCCACCTTAAGATGCAAGTGAACATTGTTTTCCTTCTTCACATTATCAATAAACAAGGGTATCTTTTACAAATTTCATTGTATTGTCTTATTTCTTGAAATTTTGCAACTACATTCTTTGTATACTTGGTTGTGTTTCAATACTAAGGGTTAAGGAACACTACTAGTGGTATCAAAGCTTTCTCCTGAGCCAACACACCTTCAAATTTTAGTAGAAAATTTTTTCATGCTAGAGACATGTTTTGATGTCTTTAAATAACATAGTGATTTGTCATTCAATGGGTAAAAATATAGTTGGGGAAGAATACACACAGGCAATATGAGTGGAATCGCTTTGTTGGAAACCCTTGTAACCCTTGTTGGTGCCCCTTTGAGTAGTATCAGATCAAACAACATTTATGTATAGAATATCACTTCCATGTACCTTCAGGTATATTGGAAGTCCCTTAGGTATACCTAAAACCAAATCTAGATTAACCAATTGATTTTCTTTTTTATATACTACACCAATAACAACACTCGTGGATATCACTCTCTAGTAGCTAGGTAGTCAAATTATACGACTAAAAGCATAGTCAAGCCTCCTTATTTAGTACCCTGAGATATTGGGTCAAGTATTACTATTGGACCATGCAAGTATATCTTAGAGATATAGCACCTAACACTCCTTTGTCTCTAGTACCTGGAAAACCATAGATTCTATAGTTAGCCAACAAAATTCCTACATCTTTGCATTGAGAAGAAATTTGAATATTTTTTCACCATAGTATTAATTATTTGGGAGTAACACTCCCATACGAATAGTATTAAAAAAAATGGGTCCCCCCAGCACCATTGTGGGAGACCTATCTCAAAATATTCCTCACATCATTTTAATTGCATGGGTATACCTCTTAAGTAACCCTTTTCAAGTGGACCCGATAGTACAATGATTTGATATGTATCTAAACAAACTCCTTTCAAGCCCCTAATCACAATGAAATAAGTGGAGAATAATAATTCCACAAAAATATTTGGTGGTCCAATGGTTCAAACTCGCAACATGGACAACTCAGAGAATCAACAATAGGCCCAAACCTCTTAGAACCAACAATAGGTAAAACTCACTCAGTGCCAAACTATTGAAGAAAAATTTGTTGGCATTGAGTCGATACTCCATGTTATGAACGAAATAATGAAAAACCAAGGAGAAATATTGAAAATATTAGGTGCATGCTTGAATCTCAATATACCAGATCCAAACATTGATACAACCAAGGATGAATTTCCAACCCACAAAATGCAGGTTGCACACATGTTTCAAGATAATCCATGCCCACACTTTAATGATCACAATTCATGGCACTATTATCGAAAGGCCGACATGAACAAATTTGATGGGTTTGATCCCTCATGATGGGTTACCCAAATGGAACATTATTTATCTATCATTGGCATTATCGATGACCTACACAAACTATAATTTGGGATGTTATATTTGGATGTTGAACATTGGCAGTGATGGAAATGGTATAAGAAGGATTATAAAGGCTATATTATTTGGACCTGGTTTGTTCAAGTAGTTTATGATTGTTTTTAACGTGACACTCACAATTTGGGACACCTGAAAAAATTACACAAAATTGACATCACCATGGACTATATTACTTCCCTTGAGATATTAGCAATCTGCAGAGAGGGTCAAATTGATTTACTTTTTAGAGCATGTTTCATTAGTGGTCTTAAGGAAGAAATTTGAGCACATGTCACAATGCAGTGCCCATAAACATGGTTGGAATATTGTGATAGAGATAAAGAATATGAGATAGTGATTAATACACAAACCAAGAGAACTTTATTCACCACTCGCCCTAACCCCCCTGTGGTGACTACCCCCAGGTCATCTAGCTCACAGATAGTTTTCATCTACAAGTTATCTCTCGGAATATGACCGAACATGAACACCTTCATTTTTTTTATAATTGTGTTAAGCAATATTTCAAAGGAAACAAATGTAAAGAACTTAAAATATTTCAAAATTATGTGTCTCCACATGACTACTCCAAGGACATTCCTATTGAGGATACTCTTGAACCAACCTTGGAAGGAACCACCCATCCCATGGAAGATGAATCCCCATTACAATCTCCTTGTGAGAAACCCCAAATTTATCTCCATGCCCTATTAGGTTTCTTGGCACCTCAAACCTTGAAATTTCTTGGCTACGTTAGGCACCACAAAGTGATTGTGTTGATTGATAGTGGAAACATCCACAATTTTATCCATAGGAGAGTGGCACAAGAAACCCATTTTGATGTATGTCCCATATCTAATTTTTAAATTATGATAGCCAATGGCAGTATGATGAAATGTGGGGGCCAGTGTGAAAATGTGAAACTACAAATTGGTGAGGATCATCTCAAAACTCACATGTTTTCTATTGAAATGGGAGGTTGTGATATAGTTCTCGGGGAAGAATGGTTATGCAATTTGGGACCTATCACCATGGATTTCAAAGAATTATACATGAGCTTCACCCATGAAGGGAAGAAAAATATCCTTAAGGGGCTTACATATGGTTCTCCTAAAATTATCACTTCTCATCATATCAAGAAGTTGTTGAAGAAAGGTCACTCAAGTATCATTGCACAATCCAATACCATACAAGTAGTCGACACCACCCCATAAGATATTCACCCCAATTTTCAACTAGTTTTATCTAAGCATCAACAAGTTTTTGAAACACCTCAAGGTTTACCACCATCAAGTGGGGAGCATGACCATGGTATTCCCCTCATTCCAGGTAATTGACCACCTAATGTGCATGCTTATCAACATCCTTTTGCATAGAAAAATGAAATTGAAAAGATAATTTAGGAATTATTGGAGGTGTGATTCATAAATCCTAGTATTATCCCTTACTCATCACCAATCGCCATTGTATTAAAGAAGGAAAGTACTTGGCACATGTGTTCTGATTTAAAGTCCCTCGATAAGTTGACCATCAAGGAAAAATTTCATATCCCAGTTATTGATGACCTCTTGGATGAACTTCATGGTGCCAAGTTTTTCACTAAATTTGACCTTCATTCCAGCTACCACCAGATCATGATGAAAGAGGAAGACATCCCTAAGACCTCTTTCTATACATGTGAAGGTCATTAAGATTTTTTGGTCATACCTTTTAGACTTTTCAATGCTCTAACAACCTTACAGAGCCTCATGAACAAGATATTTCGACCATTCCCATGCAATTTTGTGTTGGTATTTTTTGATAATATTCTAATCTATAGAAAAACATGGGAATATGACATAGAGCATGTTGATAGATCCTTGCAACTTCTACATAACCACCAACTATTCAACACTCCAAATGTGATTTTGAGGCTTCATAGGTTGAATACTTGGGTCACATTGTAACTCTGGAGGGAGTACGAGTTGATCCCTAGAAATTCATAGCTATGCAAGATTGGCCATGTCCCAAGACCTTGAAGAGCTTGCACAGATTCTTAATACTAGGTTACTACATGAAGTTTGTGAAAATATATGGAAAAATTGTTACTCCCTTAACCTCGCTACTCAAAAAGAATCCCTTTGTCTAGAGTGATGTCATTGAATAGGACTTCCCAACTCTAAAGGGTGCCATATGCACGAATAGAGTATTATAAATTCCATATTCTACTAAGACTTTCGTCTTAGAATCTGATGCCTCGGGTAGAGGTCTTGGAGTAGTATTGATGTAAGAAGGGTGTCATTTGGAAGTCACCAATGAATAGTTATGTGAACACAATTTTGGTAAATCCACCTACGAGAAAGAGATGATGGCCATCCTACATGCAATAGAGATCAGGTGTCCATATCTCATAGGGTCATATTTTCAGATCAAGAATAACCATCATATCCTGAAGTATTTTCTTGAACAAAGGTTATCCTCACCAGAGTATCATAAGTGGGTCACCAAACTACTAGGGTATGATTATGATATTGTCTATAAGAAGGATAAGACAATGTGGTAGTTGATGCCTTGTTCCGATAATTCAAGGAGGATAGATCCATCTTTGCCTTATTTTACCCATTCTAGGTTGGCTTGATGAATCTCGTCAAGAATGGTTGGCAAATGAAACTATCATTCAACTCATCCATGTGCTTCAGGAAGATCCTAACCCCCCCAAAGGGTATACACAGTAGCTAGATACATTGTGATATAATGGGTTCATTGTTCTAGTAAATAATTCTTACTTAAAACAAAGAATCTTATAATAGTTTCATTCATCACCTATAACAGGTCACTTGGGATTTCATAAAACATATGAACAAACTAAGTGCTCTTTCTTTTGTGAGGGCATGAAAACCAACATCCAAGATTTTGTGGTAACCTATGACACCTACCAAAGAAACAAGAGGGAGACAACAAATATACCATGGGCATTGTGATTGTTATTGATTCCAACACACATGAGCTAACATTGCTATGAATTTTATAGTAGGACTTCTGAGGATAGGAAACAAATCTATGATAATAGTGGTAATCAATTGTCTCTCCAAATGTGCTCATTTTTTTTCCTTACCACATGCATTTACCCTCTCCTCAATTGATTGAGTTTTCCTTCATCATATTTTTAAGTTACATGGTATTCCCACTTCCATTGTCTCGGGTCAGGACCCTACTTGTAACACACCCAACCCCTTAAACCCTCTTAGGTTAATGGGATGTCCAAAATTCCTCTTCACTAAACTTATGGTCTCAGGTTTGCACCCCTTAAGCAAATTTTGTCCAATGAGGCACGTACGAGGACTTCTTCTCCTTCCTCTACACTACATGCAGTAGTGATAAAGCCATAGACTCGACACCCTTTCTTCCCATCAATTTTGTGTCAACATGCTACTACATGGACCAAGAGATGAGCATCCCCAATTGGATGGCTCTGACTTACTCGGCCCAACCAAATCAATGATCAGTGGTGATTCGGGTTTCTTTTCCATCAACAAGGCAAGTTTCAAAACTCACATTTCATTCCCAATAAAAATTCCTCAACAAATCCAATGGTATTTGGGCTTGGGAATCAATGATCCTGATACGCTCGACACCTCAAACTACGTGAAGGATAACCCATCTATCATTCTCTGTTAACACTTTGACTGATGAGGTATACAAAAAGTATATCACTGTGATCATATTGGGTCTCCTTACCCTCAGATTAATAGTCTCTGTCTTCTTGGGCATCCACCATTGGAAAGTGCCCATTCTCAAAAATCACAAGACTCCCTGAAAGGGTCTTCCCAAAAAAATTCTTCGATGGTTCCAACAATCCCAGGGTCCCCACATCCAATGATCAGAGATCATTCATATCTCACAATTTCTCAATATTTCCAGTGCACCACTTCAGCTAGATTCCTTCTTCGGGATGGATCATCCTAGATCCAACGATTTAGAATACATCAGCTTCAACACTGACGGATCTACAACTCTAGTTTCTCTCGGGATTTTGTTATCGGGATTTCCTCATCGAAAGATCCTCCTATGCCTTTTCCCATACTTTCTCAAGCTTTATTCTCCCGACAAAATTATTGGCTTACGTTTAGGGCATATATGGCCTAGATCTCATCGGCTCATCCTCTGATAGATCAATGGTTTGCATCCTCTCAAAATTCTCCCATCAGGAATTCGCTATGAATTCACATTTCCAGATTTCTTGAAAGATTCCCCTTCCAAAAAACTTCTCACGAAGCCTGGATCTCTGAAAATTGGTTGGGATATGCTCCTCCCACCGAATCAATGGTTGTTTTTCCTTTGGGTTGAGTGAAGGTTTTTCAACATGGTCATGGGTCATTTCTAGACTTAGCAATTCCATGGTTTTCCATGCACACTCCTGTAAGGGTTTGAATGAACTCATTTTGTATTTTAAGCCACTTCCCATCAAGCAAGAAAACACCCAAATGAAGATTTATATTTTTCAAACTTTCCATTTCAAAAGGTAAGGGAAAACATAGGATTATTGGCCTTAACTAGCCTTCCTCATGCAATTATCATGATCACTTCATTTGGAAATTAAAGGAGATTATATCACTTTATTTAACTCAGTATTTAACATTCATTCATTACACTCCAAATAATTAACATGAACATAATACAACTCACAACCATTAATAAAAATTCAAGAGACATTTCAGGTAAAACACTTATCTATTCAATAATATTTCCAACCAACCAATTGACTATGAGGAAATTCCCTTCCACCCAACTATAGGCTATGTTTCACTTTGCCTTTATATAGCCTTCCACCCTCATGTTAGGCCATTATACCCCTAGGGGACTCACTCAGTTGACTGCCAAATGAAAGAATGGATTAGGAAGGTTACTCTCCTTCACTCCATTGGCAACAACAAAATTTTCCCTCTTCCCATTGAGCTCAGGGCCTCCATGAGTTTACCAAGCACCTTCTCAACTGGATTTCCTCTGCACAAGGGAGTCCCTTCTCTGCTACATAGTCCTTCCGCATCCTCCCCTTACTAGTTTTGGTTTCTTTCCAGTAAGTACCAAGTCGCAACCCTTTGTTGCTCCATTATGGATATAGGTTTTCTCTTTCCATGGAAACCATTCAAATCTTGGAAAAGTTCCTATTTTTATCAAGAAAACTTCCAAGTTTCTCTCTGCTACTCAGAGTTGTGTGCATGAGATCTATTTCCCATTCGCATCACCATCTGTTCATGAGTATGTAACTCATCTCCATGTGTGAGTGTGTTCTATGTTCATGTGCATGTGTGAATTTTTATGTTTGTGTGTGTCCAGTCTATGTGCATCTATGTGTCCTCCTTCCATTTTTTCCCTCTTCCTCCTTATTCCTTTTTCCCCGTAGGGACTTTCTCTCTATTCCTCATGATCCCCCCACTAAATTTTGTCAGAATTAAGTTGTGGGTTCAAGCTCCCAAATCAAAGGGGAAAATACCTATTTAGTTATGGCTCACACAACAGTCGACCCTTCACTTTTCCAAGTACCAAATCTAAAGATGGTCATAATTGCACAACTACCCAATCTAGATGCCATAAATGGTTCCTTTTGGTCAAGATCACCTGGGTACAGTGGACAGGTTATGCATTCAATTCATGCAGGTGTAGGCTAGAATATTAGGAGAGCTTCCTAATTTCTTCATTAAAACTGCCAAGTTCCACCTTACCAGTTCCACTCATGGTATCATGGCTAGTACTGTAGAGCTTCCTTCTAGGTCAATTGTATGATGTTTTCATTAATCATAAACATAATTAAATGCTTCATTAATCACAATGCATGAATTATTAAATATTATTACAGTCGTGGGGGGAAATAGGGTGTTACATTCCCCTCCCCCTTAAGGAAACGTCATCCTCAGTGTTTTTTTAACACCATATATACAAATTTATACTAAAAAAAGAAACGGGTATGCCACCCTCATGGCATCTTCCAGTTCCCATGTGGCCTCATCTGCTTCAAAGTGCATCCATTGCACCTTAACCTTTGTGGTGTCTTGGTTCCTAAGAAATGTTTCTTTCCTGTCCAAGATGCATAAAGGTTTGGGTTGTAATTCTCCCTCTGGTTTCACATGTATCACAATCCAATCAATAACATGATTAGAATCATGGACATACTTCTTTAATAAAGATACATTGAACAAATTTTGAGATCTAATAGTAGGTGGTAGGGAAAGAAGGTATGTCACTATTCACACTCTTTACAGGACTTCAAATGGTCCCCTATAGTGAGGTGCTAACTTGGCACAAGTTCCCATCCTTAGGAATCTCCTCTTGGGTTTTACCCTGATATAGACTTGATCTCCCACCTTAAAATCCTTATGGGTTCTCTTGTTATCTGCATAGATTTTATGCCTATCTTAGGATGCTTTTAAATTCTACCTTATTCAGATCACTTCTTGCTCCATTTCTCTTAACAGGTCTAGTCCAATTGTGATCATATCCATTGGAATATCCCAACTAATTGTAACTCTACATTTTCTGCCATATAGAGCCTTAAATGGGCTCATCTTCAATGATTCCTAATATCCATTGTTGTAGGAAAATTCTATCAAGGGTAGATATTCCTCCCACTGTTTGGGTTGGTGCATGACATCCATCCTCAATATGTCTTCCAACACTCTATTTACCCTTTCGATTTCACCATATGTTTGAGTATTATAGGCCATGTTGAATTCTATTTGCATTCCCAAACTTGCAAACAAGCCTTTCCAGAAATTTGATCTTAATTTCGCATCTCTATCTGAAATGATAGTCTTGGGAAAACCATACAACTTGAAAATCTCTTTCATAAAAACATCAACAACATCTATAGCTTTAAAAATAGATTTTATTGGAATGAAGTGGGTTTCCTTGCTCTGCTTATCTACCACTACCATGATTGCATCATGTTTCTTAATTGTCTTTGGCAAACCTGTAATGAAATCCATGGAGATAGTTTCCCACTTCCATTATGGGATTTGTAATGGCTACAATAGTCCTACGTGGTGATTGTGTTCAACATTGACATGTTGACACTCCAAACACTTTGCAATATGCTCAATAATATATTTCTTCATTTCTAGATAGTAATAAAACTACCTCACAGTTATTATCATCTTGTAATAACTAGGATGACCCACATAAGGCCTCCAATGAAACTCATACATAATGAGGTGCTTCATCTCTGTTGAATTAGGTACATACAACATGTCATTATACAACAATATCTCATCTATTGTTAGTTGGTATTCCTCATACTTTATCAAGTTTGGCTCTTGTTGCAAACCTTATTTTACCAAATTAAAAAGCTTATCCTCTTGTAAGAGAGTTATGATTCTCTGCTTAATGTCAGACTCACCTACACTTGTTGTTGTTAGGTGTATTATCTGCACACTTTGGCTAAGTGCATCTGCCACTCTATTTTATTTTCCTTTTATGTGCTTGATTTTGAAATCAAACTCGCTAATCTATGTGGTCCATCTATCCTATCTAGCATTCAATCGTGGATGATCAAATAGGTACTTTAGCCCACAATGATATGTCATCAAGAGAAATCTTCTCCCATGATCCAAATGGATTTCCACACATGGAAGGACCTTACCATGTTCACCAAGTTGATTTGCAGAGTGGTGAACTTATATGTTTTGAGTTTTATATTTCTCATGCATTTTATTAATGCTTTGTGAGGAAAGGGTCTCATGCATTATTACGTTGTATGAGATGCTCATGCACATTAATTATGCTTTATGAGCTTTTGGAAAAAACTCATACATTATTATTCATTATTGATGTAAAATGATTAATACTTGTGAGGGAAATTAGACTCATGTATTTATCATTAAATTATAATTTTTGAAATTGGTTTTTATGTGAGAAACCTCCTCACACCAATTTGCCATTCTTCTCACTATTAGGTTGAGAGAATCAAGGACATGGATGAAGAGTCTTTGGGTGGTTTTGAGACTTTTCCCTTTATGTACTTGAATATATTTTGATATCCTACACGTAAATGTGTTGAACCTGCACATAATAGATCTAATTAAACAATAATACACACATTTGCAGAGAGAATATGAGAAAGAAGAAAGAATGAAAGAATTCTCATTAACCGTTTGAATAATGAATAATTTACACATGATATACTCTGTATAACTCAATGAGTGCTCACTGGAGGAGAAAAAATGCACCATAGTGGTGGTCTAGAGTGATCTGGACACACACCAGCAGTTACTGGAGTGAACTGCCACCTAGTCTAGTCTCTCAGGTAGTTACGGGAGTGAACTGCCACCTAGTTGAGTTAACTAGTCAACTAGTCTTCAGTTAACTGACTGAACATAGAGTAGTGATTAGTTAACTCAGGGAATCAAGAGTAACGCACCAGTATAGTGATGATCCCAAGGAAAGTGCGCATTAGCTGGTGATGATCCCAATGTTGCATGGTGACAAAACCAGTGCAGCATCTAAACTCAACTCAACTAGTCAAACTGTAGTGTCAACTGAAAGAGAATATTCTTCGGGTGGAATATTCTCCCCTAAAATATAGGAGACTGGATAATGACTAATTATGACTAATAAACAAGGAAAAACCTTAGGAAAACTAAATCCTAGGTGTGTGTGAATTAACTCCAACACTACATTCATGGATCTTGTTTTTCCTCTATTGTAATTAGATCCTATTATTGTGGATCTAGGAGTTAATGCTCTTTCTTAAGAGGGAGTGAGGAAAAAATATATAATGCCTTATGTGAGCCCTTTGTAAAAGGGGGAAGTAAGTGGAGAGTAATGGAGAGTTAATGAGTGGAGTTAGAAAGCCATAGTGCAACTACTTCTAAGCTTTGAGAGACTTATTCATGTAAGGTATTATCCTTCTTGATGTATGGAGAGGTATGAGTGTGAGCAGTCTTCATGAATCCTCATTGAAGGAGAATTCATCTCTTATGTAATCACTTATGAAAAGGTCTCAGCATATTTTGAATAAGGAATGAAAGCGATCTGTATTCCAATTGAAGTGGATCCGAAGACGTAGCCCAGGAGGGGTGAACTTCGTTACCAACATTGGTTCTCTCTCTCTCTCTTGTCTTTTCATGTGCTTATTCCATTTGAGTTCATGTAAGCTATGTATTCTTGTTTAAAAATCATGGTTAATCATGGATTCATAGGCCCCTTAATCCTTATGCAAATACTTCGTCAGAAAACGATTCTTAATTGAAAACTTGCATAAAGTACTCACCCGTTTTCATATCGTGGTATCAGAGCTAGGTTGATTGCTTTGCAGGATGGGCAAAGGAGCGAAGAAAGTAGAAAGACTTCTAGAATTAGAAGAGATAAATCACAGCATTCAAGATGAAAACTCAAATTTGAGGAGACTTTTTCAGGTTGCATAAGAAGAGAAGCAAGAGCTTCAAGAGAGGTCTCAGCTTCATGGAGAATTCCTCAACGGAATTATTGAAGAATTGAAACTCGAATTGCAAACCAAAGATGATCTCTTGTCTAATTTGTAGCATGGTGAATGAATGGAGGACAAAGAGACTTCTATTGTGGATGCACAAACTCAAACCGAGGTATATGATGCTTCTTCATGTTCAATGTTTTCTCAGTATGAAACTAACATGGGCATGAAGCTCCTCACGAAGATGGGATACATAGGAGGTGGACTTGGAATTCATGGACAAGGAATCACTCATCCATTAGAGATGGTACAAAGACCACAATTCACAAGTTTGGGTTATGGAAAGGAGGAGAATGGAGAATGTTCAAAGGTTTCTGAAGCAAAAACCATCTCTTCACCATCAAATTCCATGAAAGGAATCAAGCTAGCTTGTCCTCATCTGAGCAAGAACCACTCAGGAAAGTATAAAGAACATTTCAATTATTTTCTTACATATGAGAAAGATGATTATGGTCATAGGTCTTCTAACCATGATGTAGCCAAGGATATCAAGAAGAAAACTTGGGTACAGAAGATGAGCATGCCCACCGGAAGTGGGAAAAAGCAAAGGGAACCTCTTTCACGTCCTCGTGACAAGGAGATTATGTTAAAGGAGAATCAAAGGAACTATTGCACTCATTGCGAGATGGGTGGACATTGGATTGGGAAATGCTGGAAATTTCATCCTCAACTTCGTCTAAAACGTGGCAAGAGAGTCGTACAAGATCCTGTAAATAAGGAGGAAGCAGACAATGGAGTTAGTCCAGTGACAATAATCCCAGAAGCAATTCTTCAAAAAGATGAGCTATCCAAAGAGCATCTATTTGAATGGCTTAGTAAGAAATGGTTAGCATATTTGCAGAATTGAAATATTTATGTTAGTTAACATGTTCTACAGCTATATTGGCATCCACCATAAGCATGGATGATTGATGCCATAGGAGGAACCACTATCGTTTTGCTCAGAGAAGGCCAAACTTTCATTCCAAGCACTTGTGCAAAGATCTGCAAGCTTGGGGAAGTTCCATGGGTTCGATCAGGCACGTCGTCGACCAGTCATTCTCCACGGGTTCTTTGATGGATGAGGAGGTTCCCCTTTCCAGGTCAGATGCATTCATTCAGCAAAAACCGTGCATGGAGGTTGTAAATCCCTTCGTCAAATTCTCAGATGGGTTCTTGGCAAAGACTGAATCCTACGTTCCCATTTGATCTCACCTGGGTGTGATTTTGGAGCTCTACGCTAAGAAGTCAGATATCCAAACTGTGATTTCGTTGCTCCAGAAGGCGCAAAGGCCATTTCAGTGATTTTGGGTTTGGTGATATCGTTTTCTCTACAAATCCTCGTCGTAACAGAGTGCATGGGTGAAAGATCTCAGTATGGTTGTGTTAACTATCTTATTGGATTTGCTAAATTGTCCCTGTTTTAGCTTGAAGGCTATTGCTTTGCTTCGTATTTGTGAAGATTGGCTTGCAGAGGGCCTAATTCCAGGTGGCACCTTGAAACCCGTGGAAGTTATTGGTATAGATGTAGACACTGATGTAGCAGAACATTAATGATCCAAGTGGATATCGGTGGCCACCCACCTTCTCCAACTGGCCCAAAACATGTTTCCGGCAATTTTGGTAATTTACTATTTTTAGCAGTTTTTAACTTCCGGGGCCATTTTGAGGCCCTAAACGATGTTTTTTTGAGAAAACAAGGAGCAACATGGATCGAAGAATCCATGTTGCTCACTGAAAAGTTGTAGTTCTCGGATATATCTTTCCAACGAGCTATCGAGCGCCCCAAACGGAGATCGTATGCCAAAGTTACACCCCTGGGAAGTTGACGTATCAACTACCCCCATCGGGGCCCGCAAACCTTTTGGCTTTTCATCTTCCGGGGCTAGGGTTTTGGATTTTACTTATGTTAAAAAAGGCCCTTAGAGCCTCATTGTAATAATCATCTTCTCACGGATGCGAGTATCCGTCACATCTCTTCTCAGAGATAAGCTGCCACCATTCTAGCGAGTCTTTCACTCTGTATTTTACAGTCTCTGTACATTTATTTCATTAATAGAAATCGTGTATTACTGTATATCTATGACTCTTGTTATTTCCTCTATATCTATGTTATATTGTTGTCTCTCTTGCAATATCTCTAAATATTTATGTGTTACATCTCCGTCTCATTTCGTGCTGAAAATAATCTGGATCAATTAATGGTTTCCAATGCTCACGGGATTGTCAGATTTAAACTTTGATCCTCAGACAGAAGTAAGGAACTATGCACTTGAGGTGTGTTTCATTTTTTTGGAGAGAGTATCAGGAAATTTCCCAGAGAAACATTATTGCATTTCAACAGTTGTCGAGCAATTTCCTTACTTCCCGGTTTGTTCACATTGAAATTTTTGTCATTAGCGTGTAATTTCGATGGCCATGGTGATGAGAGGGCCAACGATTGGGCCTAATTTGTGTTCCGATTGGGTCAACGATTCCCTCCACATTTTACGAGGAAATAGTTCCAATTCTGAACAACGCCAAGCCAGTGCAAAATCGTCATAGATTGTTGTGGTAATGGGAGCGATTTTGGGTAGATAGTTCTAACCGCCGACGATGAAGAATTGGCGGGTTTCCAGTGAATAGTTGGCAGGCTCAAATTTGGCAACGATTCGGGCCTCCATCGAGACTTTCTCTAATCCTCTCCCAAAATTTGCATGCCAAAAGTGTGGTGATATTCTCCGACAAATTTTCCACCATAATGAGGCGGATCACAATCCAATATAGGGACAATGAAAACTTTGGTAAGGTTTGTCTTGATGTTTGACATTTGTCTTGTGTCTTATGGGTTTTTCATTATAGTTTTTTTTTAAAACCATTGAAAGTGATTTTAAGGTGGCCATCTGCCTAATTTAAATCGATGGAAATTGAAGGAGTTTTGAGAATGATGCACATTTTTTTGGGTACATAGAACCATAGAAGTTTCCCAATGATGCATATCTTGGCATCAATTTTGGCATAAAAATTGCCTTCAAATTTAATGTAATTGCCATGGAAGGGCCATAGTTTGGCCATAGTGCATCTTTTTTGCATCATATTTGGCATGAGAATTGCCTTTGAATTTTGATGTGTTGGCCATGTAAAGGTCTTGAGCCTTTGTTTTCTATTGAAGCATGTAATTTCCATGTAAAGATTTGTCCAAAGAGATGCCAAAGTAACCAAAGGCATATACCTTCATTATATTTCCCATAGTTGTCATATGATGGATCAAAGACAATCAAGGGGCATTTGGAAATTTTGCCTATGATTAGAGTTTGATATGTGGCCATTAAAAGTTGGACATTTGATGTGCACATGTTTTTGTAGTGAGGGTTTTGCACCACTAGTGCACATATTACTGCACATTTTTGTAATGGGTAGATAGGACCATAGAGTTTTGCCCAATTTGTGCACATTTTTGGCATATCAAAGTGCCTTGTAATTTAATGTAAAACTTATGATTATGAAGCATTGTAATGGTTGTTTAGCCACTCTTGAGTGAGGAGAGTGAGAGGCATTATTGTTTTTCCTTAAGCCTTCATTGGCTTCTTTGTAATCATGATGTAAACAGTTGATTGAGGCGATTTTCCCAACATATTTTGGCATTCATTGTAAACTTGACCAAGACTATAGTTATAAACTCTTGGCAAGTAAGGTACGCCAAAGATTAAAGTACAGGTCATTTGCTACAGGTTGCAAGATTATGCAGGTGGGCTTCGACATTTCAGCTCTGAAGAACAGAGGTGAAGGAGACAGGGATGTGCCCTTTTCCAGACATTTTCTTTGCCACAGTTGCAAGTGTTGGCTTTGCATTCTGATTCTGAAGAACGTGTGTGAAGGAGTCTTGAAAGAATGTGCCTTTTGAGGACATTTGCATACAGATAGAGTTGATACTTTTGGAGACCAAAAGGTTCTTTGTGGGGACGCGTGATATGGATGGATTTCCCCACATGGAAGGACCCTATTGTGTTCACCAAGTTGATTTGCAGAGTGGTGAAGTTATATGTTTTGAGTTTTATATTTCTCATGCATTTTATTGATTCTTTGTGAGGAAAGGGTCTCATGCATTCTTATGCTTTATGAGATGCTCATGCATATTAATTATGCTTTATGAGATTTTGGAAAAAAATCATACATTATTATTCATTATTGATGTAAAATGATTAATACTTGTGAGGGAAATTAGACTCACGTATTTATCATTAAATTATCATTTTGGAAATTGGTTTTTATGTGAGAAACCTCCTCACACCAATTTTCCATTCTTCTCACTATTAGGTTGAGAGAATCAAGGACATGGATGAAGAGTCTTTGGGTGGTTTGTAGAATTTTCCCTTTATGTACTTGAAGATAGTTTGAGATCCTACATTCATGGATCTTGTTTTTCCTCTTTTGTAATTAGATCCTATTATTGTGAATCTAGGATTTAATTCTCTTTCTTAAGAGGGAGTGAGGAAAAACTATATAATGCCTTATGTGAGCCCTTTGTAAAGGGGGGAAGTAAGAGAAGAGTAATGGAGAGTTAATGAGTGGATTTAGAAAGCCATAGTGCTACTACTCCTAAGATTTGAGAGACTTATTCATGTAAGGTGTTATCCTTCTTGATATATGGAGAGGTATGAGTGTGAGCAATCTTCTTGAATCCTCATTGAAGGAGAAGGTATCTCTTATGTAATCACTTATGAGAAGGTCCCAACATCTTTTGAAGAAGGAATGAAAGCGATATGTATTCCAATTGAAGCGGATCCGGAGACGTAGCCTAGGAGGGGTGACCTCCATTACCAACATTGGTTGTCTCTCTCTCTTGTATTTTCATGTGCTTATTCCATTTGAGTTCATGTATGTTATGTATTCTTGTTTAAAAAGCATGGTTAATCATGGATTCATAGGCCCTTTAATACTGATGCAAATACTTTGTCAGAAAATGATTCTTAATTGAAAACTTGCATAAAGTACTCGCCCATTTTTAGATCATCACAAGTAGTTAATGCCTCCACATCTTTAATGTGTGCACAATCGATACAAATTCCAAATCATGGGTGGCATATTGTTACTCATGCTCGTTCAAATTTCTTGACTCGTAACAAATCACATGTCCTTGTATAACAACTCATTTGATTCCTTCGTTGCAAGCATCAATGCAAATCAAGAAATGTTTTTCAGGGTCTGTAATATTTAAAACAAGGGCATTGGTCAAGAGATGTTTCAATTGTTGAAAGTTGGTTTCACACTCTGCTGACCATACAAACTTCTTTCCCTTTCTCTGTAATGAGGTAATGGGATGACCAATCTTGGAAAATGCCTTAAAAAACCTTATGTAATATCTAACTAATCCCATAAATGGCCTTACCTCAGTCATGTTCCAATGGAATGGCCAATCCATGATTGCCTTGATCTTCTCGGGATCTAGTGCCACTCCCTCTGTTGAGATTGTGTGTCCCAAATACTGGATCTCCTTCTAAAAGAAGTCACACTTGTTGCATTTGGCATATAGTTGGTGATCTCTTAGCACATGTAACACCAACTTAAGATGTTATTCATGCTCTTCCTTGGTCTTGGAATATACCAGGATATCATCAACAAATACAAGAATGAACTTATCCAAATATTTGTTGACAACATTATTCATCAAACACATGAAGGTGGATGGTGCGTTGGTAAGCCCAAATGGCACCACCACAAACTGATTGTGTCCATATCTGGTTCTAAAATCTATCATGTGGATGTATTCATCCTTAATCTTGACTTGGTTATATCCATATCTAAAGTCAATATTAGATAAGACTGTAGATCCTCTGAGCTTATCAAAAAGATCATATGTCCTGGGAAATGGGTACTTGTACTTGATGTTCATATTATTCAATTGTAAATAATCAATACATAACAACAATGTACCATCCTTCTTCTTCACAAACAATGTGAGTGCTCCCCACGGGGTACACTCAGCTTGATATACCCTTTATCCATCATCTCCTTCAGTTGTAATTTTAACTCTACCAGCTCTGGTGTACTCATTATAAAGGGTAATTTTTTATGTTGGTACTCCTCCATGTACAATATCTATTGATAAATTGATATCTTTCTTAAGAGGAATTCTAGGTACCTCCTCAAGAAATACATCTTTAAATTCCCACAACATTGGGTGGTACATAATCTTCAACTCTTTACTCTCTCTTGCATTGAGCACTTGTATTGCATACAATAGACACCTTGTTCAACTAAAATTATTGAGTTGTAGTGTTGATATCTACCTAAATGATACTGGCTTTAAAATTCCTAGCAACACCCTCATGTTTCCTTCTTCATATTCACACTCTAAGGTCTTGCCATAGCATTTTAATCTTTCCTTATGGACAACTAACTAGTCCATGGCTATCAGCACATCATATGATCCTAAGGGTAGGATGTTTAAGGTTTCTTGTCTATGCAGTCCACTCATTTCCAAGTGACATGCCTCTATTACCTCTGCTACTTTTATCTTAGTTCATATGGCTAATTGAACCAACCATGATTTTGCATGCTTCTTTCTATGTAAGGAACTGTTTTCGCATGTTTCTTTCTATGTAATGAACATGCTTTTGCATGTTTCTTTCTCTGTAAGGCACGTGCTTCAACAACTTGAGGCAATAAATAGATAAGGTTAGAACTAGCTTCAATCAAAATAGAAACATGTTGCTTGGAAATAATACCTTCCAAATCCACCACAAAAGCTTAGTGGTATTATTGGGATGGTTTAAATCCCTTCCTATGAAATCCAAGTTTATCCTTTCTCTTCCAATCCCTAAGAGGCTCCTTCCTATCCTTGGATTGATAATAACAACACTTATCCTTCCTAATGGTCTCTTCCTAGGTCTTGGGCTCATCAAACTCAATCCTATCCTAATAGGATTGTGGTAATCCCCTGAGGAAGCATTGTATCCTCACTTTCTCATCCTTGAGGTAAGGAACATACCTCAACGACTCTAATAACCTCTTGGCATAAGCATCCATGGTAAGTTTCCCCAACTTGTGTCAAGAAACTCTCTAATATTACCATCATAGTACTTATTTTATAGATAATCCTTCCTAAAATACTTCTCAAACTATTTCCAAGCCAGCTTTCTTTCTTTCAATCCCTTAACTTCCTTGAGGTCCTCCCACCATATGGAAGATCATCCATTCAGATTGAAGATGGATATCTTCGCCTTTGTATTTTTCGAGTAGTTGTGTACTCGAAAATACTTCTTTAGTCCTAAAAAGCAAGCCTTGTCCCTCTTTCCAGCGGACTCTTCATCTTGAAACTGTGAGATTTCCTCCATACTATGTTGCACCATTCACCTATATTCCATTTCAGTATGTCCTACGTGCTGAAACAATGAAAAACTATTATTCATTTACATTAAAAATTATTGGCATAAAATTCTTGGACTTGTCAAAGCCCAATTCACTTTGGCAATCCCAAACCAGGATTCCACTCCTATCCATCAGTCTTGCTCAAAACCATTGTCAATATTTCTTTAACACAGTTAAATCATTCAAAAATAGAGCATAATCTTCTATCATATAATTTTTTCTCGAACAGTCATGTGGCCTTGGCGACCCATTCAAGCCTAGAGTTTGAAATCTGCTCTGATACCACTATGTATCACCCCCGACCACCTAAAACCTCTTAGGCTGATGGGAAGTCAAAAATTCCACTTCACTAAACTTTTGGTCTCGGGTTTTCACCCATTAAGCAATCTTTGTCCATTGTGGCACACATGAGGACTTCTTCTCCTTCCTCTACACTACGTGTAGTAATGACAAATCGATATAAGACTCGTCACCCTTTCTTCCCAACAATTATGTGTCGGCCTGCTACTACAAAAACCAAGGGATGAGAATCCTTGATCGGATGGCTCTAACTCACTCAGCCCAACCAAATTGAAAGTCAGTGGTGATTCGGGTTTCTTTTCCATCAGGAAGGCAGGTTGCACAACCCACATTTTGTTTCCGATCAAACTTCCCTGACAACTCTACTCCCAACATATCCAATGGTCTTTGGGCTTGGGAATCAACGATCTCAATCTACTCAGCAACTCAAACTGCACGACGACTAATGCCTCACTCGTTCTCTAATTAACACTTGAATTGGTGGGGTCTACAACAAATCTACGACTGTGATTGTATCAAGTCTCCTTGTCCTCATATCAATGGTCTGCAACTTCTCAGACATTCACCATTGGAAAGTGCCCATTCTTCGCAATCAAAAGAATCCTCGAATGGATATTCTCAATGAAAATTCTTCAATGGATCCAACAATCCTCGAGTCCCCACATCCAATGGTCAAAGATCATTCAGATATCAAAACTGCTCAGTATTTAATTGTCGCATTGCTTCAACTAGATTCCTTATTTGGGATGGATCGTCCCAGATCCAATAGTTCAGAATCTATTGGTTTCAACACCGATAAATCTACGACTTTGGATTCTCTTGAGCTTTCAATAGTTTCCAGTTTCCCACTTCCATTTTGGGATTTGTAATGGCTGCAATAGTCCTACGAAGTGATTGTGTTCAACTTTGACCTATTGACACTTCAATCACTTTGCAATATGTTCAACAATATATTTCTTCATTCCTAGCCAGGATGACCCACATAAGAGCTTCAATGAAACTCATCCATAATGAGGTGCTTCAACTCTATCGAATCATGTACATACAACATGTCGTTATACAACAATAGCTCATTTGTTGTAAGTTGGTATTCCACGTACTTTCTCATGTTTGGTTCTTATTGCAAACATTATTTTATCAAATTGAAAATCTTATCCTCTTGCAAGAGAGTTTTGATTCTTTGCTTAATGTCAGACTCACCTACACTTTTTGTTTCTAGGTGTATTTCCTGCACAATTTGGTTGAGTGCATCTTCCACTCTATTTTATTTTACTTTTATCTCCTTGATTTCGAAATCAAACTCGCTAATCTGTGTGATCCATCTAGACTATCTAGCATTTAATCATGGATGATCAAATAGATAATTTATCCCACAATGATTTTTCATCAAGACAAATCTTCTCCCACATAGGTAATGCCTCATCAAGACAAATTTTCTCCCAAGTAGGTAATGCCTCCACATATCAAAATAGAAATAGGTTTCTTGTAAATAATACCTTCCAACTCCACCATAGAAGCTTGGTGGTTTTCTTTCTTAATCTCAACAATTACATATATCCTCGGTACACTCCTAGCCACATCATTGATTGTAGTAGCCTCTTGAACATGGTAAACTCTTTTGTTTCCATGCTTCATGTGAGGGTAATATCTCAACATATGCTCCTCTCCATAACCCCAACACTGTAGAGGTATTTTCTATTGTTCCTCTACCTTCTCTCTTACCTGCTATGTTTGCATATTTCCACTTTGAGATGGGAAGTTTTTCTAGTGCACACTTCTGCTCGGTTGACCGTACTGAGCACCTTTCTTTGGATTCTTATATTGGAATAGTTTAAATCCCTTCCTATAAAATCTAGGTTTATCCTTTCTCTTCCAATCCCTAAGAGGCTCTTTCTTATGGTTGGATTGATAATAACAACACTTACCCTTCATAATGGTATCTTCCAAGGTATTGGGCTCATCAAACTCAATCCTATCCTAATAGGATTGTGGTAATCCACTAAGGAAGCATTGTATCCTCACTTTATTATCCTTGAGGTAAGGAACATACCTCAACAACTCTAAGAACCTCTTGGCATAAGAATCCATGGTAAGTTTCCCTAACTTGTGTTCGTGGAACTCTTTAATCTTACCATCATAATACTTCTCTGGTAGATAAACCTTCTTGAAATACTTCTCAAAATGTTTCCAAATCAACTTGCTTTCTTTCAATCCCTTAACTTCCTTGAGGTCCTCGCACCATATGGAAGCTCCTCCATTCAGATTGAAGATGGATATCTTCACCTTTGTATTTTATGAGTAGTTTTGTACTCGAAAATACTTCCTTAGTCCCAACAACCAAGCCTCATCCTCTTCTCCCTTCTTGATTTCTCCATCAAAAGTAGGCAGCATAGCCTTCTTGATACCTTCTATCAGAGAACTCTCTGAGTGTCTCTTTTTATTCTTCTCGGGAACACTTAACCCAATGTCATTGTTGGACAGTTCCTCTATAGTGGTATTCCCACTGGATGACTCTATGGAAGTATCTCCACTAGCTTTGCTTATATTAGCATATCGATGCCTTTGTCTGGAAGAAATTATTCCTACATTACTATGATTTGGACCATGGTTTTGAACATTTGAAGGGCTCTTCAATTTCTCTAATTGATGTAGTCCTACATTACTAATGGTTGGACCTTATTGCAAGTGTTTCTGAATATCGGAAAGACTTTGTTGTTACACATTATTTTGGTCACCCCTGTGATCAACTAACGACATGTTATAAAAAAAGGACCATGGAGCAATAAAATAAAACAAATGCGGAAACAAAACACTGAAGATACACAATACAATAGAGACACAAATTTATGTGGTTCACCCAATGTGGGCTACGACCACCAAAGAAATTTCCAAGTCCTTCCTTTATTAGTATCCAACAAATGAAGGGATACAACCTACAACAAAACTCATTGTAACTTCACCTTCTTTCTCTCACAGTCTCCTCTCTCGAAATACAATACTCGTCATAATGCATAGCCGTAATACATTTCCCTCATAACAGAGGGTTGCCTTCTAGGGAAAAAAAACCCTAACATAATTTCTACCGTTAGATCTACGACCTTATAATGAACGGTCCAAATTTACAATGAAATTAGAATATACATTTACAAGGAAATTTTTCCTTTGGGGGATTCACCCCTGAACCCCCCAGCCAGGGGGATAGCCCCCTCAGACCACGTAGAGGGGGTACCCCCATCTACACTCCCCCGCATGGAAGAGTGTACATACTTCTGGGGTGTAAAGTCTTCATGGGGTATAAACACGGTTGAAAGCAAGGACCTCTGAATCAGGAAGATAATCAGGCTTCACAACCAACAATCTCCCACTTGGAGACTAATATCAACAACTCCACCGCTATTGTATATGCTGGACTCTTAACCTTCTTGGACCTGGAAAATTTCTCATCTTCATCTTCATTCTTGAAGACCAATTGAAACTGAGCAGGAACTCAATTTCTCTCTGGTTACTCCCTTTGTTAACATGTCTGTAGGATTATGGCTAGTGTGTATCTTTTCTAACTTCAAATGTCCATCTTCCAAGGTGGAACGTATGAAGTGGTACCTCAATTATATATTCCTAGTCTTCGAATGGAAGGTTGAGTTCTTTGCAAGATGAATTGCACTCTCACTGTCACAGTACAACCTGTTATTCTCCTGCTTCTTTCCCAATTCCTCCATAAACCTTTGTAACCAAATCATCTCTTTACTA
>JASDQU010753545.1:0-37158 GCA_032191745.1 Picea mariana | reverse complement strand
GCACCCGACGCAGGCGCTCCAACTCTCCATCTCATGCAAAGAATATAACACATACCCAACACCAACTTCAATATCCAACATCCCATATTTAATACATACATACAGTCATCATGAGATATCATCATAACAATTTCACTCATTAAAGTCAAATCTGGCTCATATAGGAAAACACAATTTCTTGAGCATGAGCTTCCTTTTCATAATTCGTTTGGTTCTTGAAGCAATAAACATCGATATTTATTATGGATTAAAATAGTTCCATGCCCAAGACCATTCTTCCTGCAATTTTATTAACCTTCACTCATCCAAACCAACTGTTAGCATATCATAACATTTTTTAATTATAAATTTCCAAATCTATTTTATATAGGAAAAAAACATTCCCCATGCATGAGGTTTTTTTATCATAATGTTTGTCTCTTGTAGTTGTATATATCAGTCTTCCTTATGGGATTACATCTCTTCCATATAGAATTCCATTGTACTTGCAATTTCCTCAATTTACACTTAACAAACAAACTGTTACCATATCATAACAAATATACATGTTCATAGAAGCAATTACAAAGTTTCACAAAGTAATCTCAGAATTGATTAAATCAACAATTAAGTCACTTCCCTTAATCCAACTATTAATTGGAATGAACCCATCATCCTCTACACATGTATTATCAACCACTCTTTTCTTTCTTCTAGCCATCAATATTTTTATTACATTTTTCCCTCCATAGAGTTTTTTGTAATTCGTGATTATGTAACTACTTTAACCTACAACTTTCTTGTTGCAATATATAATATCTCTCGAAGTGTTGTCAACTTCATGAGTTAGAAATAATCACATTATTTTTTTTATTATCATAATCATTTCTATGCCATATAATATATACATGCATTCACCAAAATGCATTCAATAATTCTTGTAATACCACTTGTAACATTTTCAACAACTCCGAAAAGTGATCTCAGAATTGTAACAAATAATAATTCAATCACCTTCAACTAGTATTCAAAATAAATATAATGCACCTATCCATCATTATGCATTTTCATCACCACAAGATTTTCATAATGTAACAAATAATTACCAATAAGATAACAAAATTGAGGTGCCAACACTCATGTTCACATCTACACAATGCATTCATGCATGGACTACATAAAAACATAGAACTATGTATTGCACTCCACCATGGTGAGTTGGAAGGTCTGGCCAACACCTCAACAAATCATCCAAACTCTTCCCAATACTTCCTCAATATTTGGATACCATCCTCTATAACGCATACACAACACGACAAAACATAATTCCTGAGTGCTCTTCAATGTCAACAAAGAGGTTGCAGTCCAAACATCAACTATATAGGGGAAACCATTGAGAACTCACATAGAATTATATCCCTTCGATATCCAACCATATTATTGTGTTTGTTTTGTGACATGGGTGCGCAAAAACACAACACTTGCATGCTTAGTTAAGTCAACTAAACAAGACATAAGTTTGTGAGTTGATTAGATAACCAAATACACATGAAACAAAGAAATAAAACTAAAAACAACTAAGAAATAAATGTTAGAGAATCTTGCAAGAACTAGAACCATGAAAAGAAAAAAAATGACCAATATATATATACCAATGGATCAATGTATTGATAGGATAAACACCATAGAGAAAGGCAAGAACTTATGAATCCCCTCTTCGTCCTTTGGAGGGCTCTTGATTTCCCTAATAGAGAGCTCTTCTCTTCATGTAATGAAAAATGGCAATGGTGAATAAATACAATGCCAATCCTCTAAAGAGGTGAGTGGAATGGCAATTTCTATAGTGCTTGAATGATTCAAAGAGAAAAGATGATTCTCAAAGAAGAATTCTTGCAACATGACAATACCTTGAAGCTATCATTTTTCTATCACACCCATGGCACATATTTATAGTGTCTATTCATGGAAATATATAATTTGTTCATAGTATGAACAAGGGGCCTTTTAAGGCACTTCCTACCTTGACCAACCTCCAAACTAGATTTTTCTCAGATCTAAGTGTCAAATCATGTTGGGGGTCGGACTGTAAGTGGTTGAGAGGTCGACAAGATTCATAAATGCGTCGTTCATGAGGACTGAACAGATTTTATCATAGATAGTTGTGCATCTTAATCATAGTGAGTGTTGAGGGCAGTGTTAGCTTTCTCATTCTGTGCATGCTCCCTTTGGTGAATTTGCGCACTTTGATTTTTGAACCAAGTATATAATTTTTTTCCTTTTTAATGGATTTTGGTGTTGCAGGTGGGCTAATTGCTTCTAGCATCGATGTCTTTCTTCAAGCATTGTGTGCAATGTTGCAGACGTTTTTCAGTGATAACAGATGCCCCCTGATGTGTGAGGTTAGGAGCATACGTATAGGTGAAACACATCAATTTTTATTTTGTTGAGAGTGCCATTGTTAGGAAGAGTGAAGAGAGGAACTGCAAGAGTGATCCGTCCGAGGGAGAGGGAAAATTGTGGGACCCAAACCTTTTTCTAGGAAAAAATAAAATATGTTTACAAACGAGGCGTGCATGCCCCATGCTCATGTCATGAAACCAAAATGTGGTACTGTAACTGAATATGTGTGATGATGTAGATAATTGCAGTGCCCTCAAGGGTAATTGATAATGGTAGATGATATTTCTGAATGGTGAATGGGCTCTGAAGTGAGTAAAGGAAAACTGTAAGAAGTGTCGGTGAATCATAGGCATTGATGGCCTAACAATATTCAGAGGTATTCGGTTAGTATGAAAATCTCTAATAGTCGCATAGTAAGACCCACCATAACATGAGATATTGTTGAAGTCGAATTTTATGGGGGTCAATGGAATCATAAAGCAATGATGATTCTCTTTGTGTTGTTTGAGACTCTTCATTGACAAGGTAATGAGAGTCAAGATATTTACGCATGTTATCACATAAGGTTGTCAAGGGCCATAGGTGTGTGTCGACATACTTGAGTCTGTAGTCTTTCCCTGTCTATGTCCTTTTTACAGACCAAATCTTAAGTTTGTTCCCTTCCAACATGTAAAGTCATATTCTATGTGCCCTTGTTTGTTTCTATGCCCTGGTTCCCCTCAATATATCAACCAAAATAAATCACGGCCCTAAGTCCCTCTATTTTTCTTTGAGGATGAGCACTCGCCTCTTGTGTTTCAGTCACTAGTTTCCCTATTTTATTAGCTCACAGCTAGTTTTCCAAATTCTTGATCATGCAGGCCGCAACCATGAACACAAAGTGCAACTTTCTTAATAGTCTTTTTCCGAATTGAAGCATAAGAAGAAGGCAATTTTAATATTTCAATGGTGGTGATTCCAGAAAAATTCCATATCAACAGCTCATGGGAATTTGAGAGTGAAAACTTGTGTGAATTATAGCGCCAGAGAAAAAGGCCCCGAAGTGAATATGAACCATTGATCTTAAAGGGGACCATTGATCTTAAAGGGGACAGGTGGCAGTGGATTCAATACTTCGAGGAAATGAGCATCGAGAGTTTTAAAATGAGAAAAGAACCTAAGTCTCTAAGGCCCGAAGCCTCGAAGTCCTGAAGACCTGAAGCGCCGAAGTCCCAAAGACCCGAAGAACATGACACACTCTCATTAGGCATGACATGTGGCACTCTTTCTAGGTCATACAATCATGGCTATGTCACCCTCCTTATCTTGACACATAAGCATACATGACATCATATGACATCATCTGGACCACCCATCATCGGGACATGTGGCATAAATCCATGAACTCCAATGAAAGGCCCAAAGTAGTCTTCGGTCATTTGATTCATGAGGACGTGCATCAGTATATCGCCGGATCCAGGTAAAATCTTTTCGGATCCCAAGTTTGAGATTTAATTCTCCCGAAGCCCGGAGACATGAAGGGATTTCATCCATTGATCTCTAGAGGGCCACGGGTCAGCAGATCCATGGATTCAGGTAAAAGCACTTGGAATACCAGGCTTGAGATTTGATTTTCCCATAGTTCGTAGACCCAAAAAGTGTCTCAGCCATTGATCTCAGGGAGCCACAAGTCATCAGATCCCTATCTCTAGAGAATTTTCTTAGAGAAAATAAAGTTTGACTATTGAAAGGCCCAAAGCCCGAATCACGAAGCAACTCTCGGTCGTTGATTTGAAAAGGGAAGATTTGATCCATCAATTTAAAAGGTGTGAGAGATGGTTCATTGATGAGAAAACCTCATATCATATCACAAGATCAATGGTCATGCTCCATTGCGGCGTCGGAAGGTACACACATTTTAAAATTTCAAGGGTGGGCTGCAATCAAAACCGTCGTTTTCAGAAAGGGATGCGTGGTGGTTCATGGTGAATTGCGGGGACAAAAGTGGTTTTCTTTCAAACCACCCTTGGTCGTGCCCGCAATTGCACAATTGCGTAGGGTCATATCCCTAGGTCACATTGAATAAGGAACAAGGGAACAGGAACTATCCCTCAAACCCTGGAGAGACAAATGCATGGCAGTTGTCAACACAGATAGGTGGCACCCTTATGGTATTGGCATGTGGCCACTCCCTGAGCATTAAATATCATTCAATCTCTAAGGAAAGGAGGTTAATGAAAGTAGAGCTAGTTGTTGAAACCTCAAATCACTCCATAAATAGAAGGAATTGAAGGCCCGATCATGGGGACTGAACCATCAGCCTATGGTACCTCTGTGGGAATATTTTCCTGCAAAACCCATGACGATCTGAGCTCGTGTCTGACAGAGGGGTGCACGTTTAGTTTGACAAAAGAACTCATCAACGCAAATCTTTTGTTGTAGTGGCCAGGTCACACTCTTGGTAGTGGCGTATTGTTCTAAGTATAAATAGATAGTTTTAATATTTTGTTAAGTTCGTCAAATGGTTGAGTAGAGCACCCTATTTTGTAGTTTTTTTATGCTAGAACTATTCTCTGGTTATGTATCTTATGTGATACTTTTAGATTAATAGAATTCAACCTATTTCATCTCTTTGTAAAATTTGTTCTAAAACACTCGGGCATGGAGGATCCAGTCGATGGTTGTTATGTCATTGTAATGCAGGTTTTATTGCAGTGGTATCATGACCAGTTTTAGTTATCTTCCTTCTGATCATTTCCCCTCTTACACTGAATGGCTCAGGCATGGAGGATCCAGTCGAGTTGTTGTAGCTTCATGGTGATGTAGGTTTGATCATTTTTCTATTGTGACTATGTTTTTTGGACATATTACAGTGTCTGAAGCTTGAGCTTAAGAGTGATATTGAGTGTTATTTTTTCTTCTCCAAGATGCTTGAAGGCTTGATGCTCATAGCTGTCTTGTTCACCTTTCTTACTAAATCTTCCCTCTTCTCACACTTAAACTCAATTCACTGACTGAAGTTAGTTGTGGCCCTCACTTCCTGTTGGCAGCCAATTCACATTTTTATCCTATCCTTATAAGATGCCTACACCAGTGTTTTGCAACCCTTGATTTTCATCACAATCTTCGGAATAAAACAACACTATTATTTTTGTGCAATTTGCACACCTGCCTTTGTTCTCGTTTTCACGACTGCAAGCGTGAAAAATTTGGTTTCAAAGTCACATTAAAATCGTCACTGGATTATTATAGTCACTCTTGTCTATGTGTTCATTGCGTTTCCAATTTAATTATAGTCGCACAGTTGGCAAGACTCCAAGGTCTTTAGTCATTTGGCTTTCTTTAATTGTTAATATGACTTCGTTTTTATAAGACTGTGATGATATTCTTGTGATCGAGTTTTTGATACATTGGTGTTTTAATATTCTATAGTCTTTCATCCATTTTCTTGACACATTGGTTTCATGAAAACACATTGACGTGTGGTTAAACCCTTGGTATAATCATTTCATACAACACATATGTGATATGATCGAACCCTTGGTGTTGATTTCGAATCATTGTTTTGGTTTTAAAACTATGCTAATACTATTGCTTGCGCAAACGTTTGGTTGACTTACGATAGATTTCATTAATTGAAGGGCATAGTTTTTGACATATGCAATAGTGATTTGGATTGCTATATGCGTCGTTAGTTGTACTGTGGGAAATGAATGTTTTGCATGGGCTAATCTAGCTCCACCACCCTCGCACACTCGGGCATTAATGCCTCCCTCCTATCCTGGGTTAACTCTGTTGTTTTCGGGTAAGCCTGTGAGCTACTGACCCTGGGTATACCCTGATCAAACCCTTGCTCGGTCACCCAGCTCATCATGTGCTTTAGTCCATGGAACCGGTGTTGCGCATAGAGCCGAATGGTAGCCAAACACTCCTGCTATTCGACAATGCCCGTAAAGATTTGGAAAATGGTGGCTAGCTGGTGTTTATTCAAAGGTTTGAGGGTTTCAACCTTTCAGTTTCCCAAAAATTCACCGTCACCTTCGACGGGTGCAGGGCTAAGGTCGGAGACCTACAGCTCGAGCTGAATGAGGAATTCTTAAGCTCGGCTACAGGACTACCAGCTTCAGGGCAACGTTGGTTTAAAAACTCCAAGGTAGACGAGGTGTCGTGGCCTCTTCTATTCTCATCAAGGAAGGTTTCTTCTTGTGATAAAGGTATGCCTATCACTACCCTCAAACCCAGGTGGCACGATCTTTTGGCAATTCTTAAACAGTTTGTGACCTGTGAAGGTCGTTATGGCTTGGTATTTCTGTATCATCTTTGGTTATTGATGCATTTTATAGGCTACCACCTGAGCATGTTGCATTACCTCTTGCGTAGTCTTTACAAGATGTCTAAACGATTCAAGCGTGAGAAGGATGATAGCATCCTTTTTCATTATGGCTTGATCAAAGTTATAGTCGTCCATCAATTGAGCCTTCATGGTGATAGTTGGCATGCCTTCCTATCTAGGAATCTCTTTGCCACTCCTGAGTCTGTCCAAGAGGACAACGTTGTGGTTGCTGAAACATTGGTTGGATCGGCCGTGCCATTTCATATCCGTCTACCCCCTATCAAACCCTCGGATTGCCCTGACATCGACCTTCCAGATATTGTGGCCAACCCATGTGCTAAAGAAAATGATGAGGCTGTAAAGAAGCCTGTGAGGAAGAAAGGCAGAGGTGACATTACTGTCAACAGTAAAGGGAATAAAAACGCTCGATGGATATTGAGATGTGCTAGGAATAAACCCAAGCCGAACATTGATCAGAAGCCAATCGTGCTGAGCGAGGACTCAGACTCTGATATTGAGCATTTCCTAGCTGAGGAATACCCCTATTCCCATGGCCTATGCTCTAAGGAACCTTATGACTATGTTTCTAACTTACCTCCGTTCCTCAAAAACGACCCTAACTACCAGGGAATCAAGCTGCATAAGGAAACCCCTGGAAAATTGAACAAACCCTCGCCTGTGATGCTGAAGCCCGATCAATTACCGTGCACCCAATGTAATTCCTGGCTTGAACGCTATTACACCGATGTTCCCCTGTTGCAATCAAAGATCAAATAGTTAGAGGAACGGGTGATAGTGCTAGCAAAGGAGAATGACAAGCTACAAGCCAATGAGAAAAAACAAAAGACCACTGGTTCAATTGTATTCAGAAACGTAGAGGCAGCAATAGCCTTTGTCAATTCAAAAGTATCATGATCGAAGCTTTTTCTTACTGCCCAGGTATGAATTTCAATGTTAATTTTGTTTTATGAGTTAGTTTGAATTAATATAACCGATTGGATTTTCTTTCAATTAGCTCTTTTCGTTTTTAATAGATTCACAATGATTCTGTCACTTTCGTTTTGCCAAAATAATTTCGTTATGGATCATGAGTGGGAAATTTGTTTGCTAAACTCAAACACAGTTACGATTTTGTTAATATTGTTCTTATATTAGTATAAGAGATTGATTTGTTTTGATTCTGTTTGGTTCACTTTGAAACAATATAGTTGGTTTGAATTAATATGATCAGGGTAGTTGTTTGAGTTTTCTTTCGATTATTTTTGTTTGTTTTTAATTAATTCAAAACAATCCTATTGACTTTGATTTACCAGAAACGATTCTTTTTAGTTTGAATAAATATTCTCGTTTGGATTATGATTGCATTCGACCTGCATAAAAGATTGGTTTGCTAAAATCTTGTGGCGATTGATATGATATGGCATAACGATTGTGTCGGCCCCAACTGTTTCGATTCGTTCCTATTTGATTTGATTTGAAAACGATTGCTGCGTGTCTTGAATTAGTATAATTACTTGTATGAGTTGGATTGGTATCTAAGATAGATTTGATACTGCTCTGTTAGTTTTGATTTTGAAAAATGATTATGTCAAGCTCAGATTGACATATTTTGTCTCTATTGAATTCTTATGAAAGACTTGGCTAAATCGATTATAATTTGTTTAGAAATTGGTTCAATAGATGATTTCGTTGGTTCCCCAACTGTCAATCGATCATGTCTGGTCCCAATTGGCAGTAACAAACGTTTGATATTTTGCATATATTCCTGTCACCGTTCAGTTGAGAAACCACGATTTCGTTTGTTTAAATTTGCATACAAGTTTTGGTTTGATGTAGCATGAATGATTCACTTTGTTTGGAATTAAATATTTGGTTTAATAAGTCAAATATAATTCTGTTAAGTTTTGGATTCATTTTAAAATAATTCTGTGCTCAAATTAGACTAGCTACAGAATCGCAAGATTCTGCAGCTAGTCTTAAAAATTAGATTTTGGTCAATTTTATCAATAAAACACTATCTAAACTTTTGTATTCTTGTCTCCTTACAGGTACCTACAAATTTCGTTGACAAATGGGACATGCTGTAGCAGTTTAGATATAGTTTTTAGTTGCTAGTCATAGGGAAAAAATAGGGACTTGGGAGATTGTTCCCAGATTTTTTGTAAACTATTTTGATAATTCCCACAGGGATGTTTTACCCTGTGGGAGGTCTTTAAATACTTGTCATTTTGTAAGAGACCCATCATCATCACTGTTGGGAGAACCAGACTATGGATTTATAATAATATAGACTGGGATGAAAGTTGATATCTTGTAACAGCTTTAGCTTTCAATATATCAAACTTTTATTTCAGGTTTTCTTCGTATCAGTTTGCAATTAATTATCGACTACTTTAGCTATCATAATTCATTGCAGGTTGATGTGATTTGGTTTATATGTTGTCCATGTCCGATCTCTCTTATTTTAAAAAGTACAACAATTACTTTGTTTCAATTTAATGAATTAAATATTTATCTTCTTCGTTAAATGAATCATTTTATACAAGTTTTTGCAAACAGATTTATCTAACTGCGATGATTTGTAAATTAAAAGATTGTTGTTATTTTTTATGTCTTGTTTGTCCTGTCATTTATATTTGAAGAGCACAACTACTTCCAATTTACGAGAAGCTTGTGGAGAATTCGGTGTGGGTTTCCTCCCTCCGAACAACTAAATCAACTATTGCATACAGGATAGACTTGAAGCATTACTTCAGGTCAATTTGCTTTGTTATTTAATAGTTAATTTATTAGTGTAATTTAAGTAGTTTAGATATATATATATATATATATATATATATATATATATATATATATAGATAGATAGATAGATTTATAGTTAGAATTATTATTTTAGTTGCTTAGCTTAGATAGTTTTTATTCAATTTCTTTCTCATAAAATTATAAAAGATAAAAAAAAACAATAGTTTTGCTATCTTAGGACAGTTTACAAATGATTTTTGAAGGTTTCATTTAAATCAGTAATCTGTAAATATTGTACATTTGTAGTTATATCTAATTCTGTTGATAATTGAACATTTAATTTTATAGAATTATTACTGTATAGTTTAGATAATAGATTGTATATATGTACTTCAGATTCGTTTATTAGTTAGCTTTAGTTGATTGTTTTCATTTAGATTAGTTCCCTAGTGTAGTTTTCTTTTGTTTTGCTAGGACTTAGACCGGCTAACGGAGCCGCTAAACCCATCAGGGTGGGTCATCCCAAACGGCTTGGGTTATTTAGACAACCCCGGACCGGATCCACTCTTCTAGTTGATGAGCGTTCTTCTTCGCCCGTCAACAAATGGCGCTAGAAGGAGGGCATGAAATTTATTAAATGGCACGAGGGAGTCGTAAGACTCCTCCACCACCTAATTGCTCACCTATAGTGACAAGAAGTCATTCAAACAACAACATCCCCCCTCAAACAACAACCACATCAAACGACGATCCACAGATCACAGTCAAACCAGTAACCCCAAATCTTATAGGTGGTGACATACAAGAGATTGTCCGCCAATCTCTCTTAAGAACACATGGTGCCTTAGCCCGTTTAAGGCAACCAAATCGACCTTTGGACCAATCTTTATATTTCTCTGATATCAGAGAACAACTTGGAGGCACTAACCTCACTGTGAACCCTATAAATCCAATTCTCACTCCTGCTGCAGGAGGATCCGGAATACCACCCTCACCACCTCCATCACCTCCTTCTTCTTCTGGAGAAGACTCTTATGATGAAGGCAGTTTCCCTTCTCAGCCTTCCACACCGACTACACCAGTGGCCAACCAGAACAATCCTGCTAGACCTTGGCTCAATCAGGATGTGGTAGCCATACCTGGAGCTCAACATCCCTTACCCAAACATTTGGAGAAGTAGCTTCCCAAGTTTGACTCCGATTCCAAACAGATTGCTGAAGATCACATTAAAAAGTTTATGTTAGCCATAAGACTCCATAATGTCGATCAAGAAGACGTAGTCTGTAGGTTTTTCCCCTACACTTTCGAGGGAAATTCATCTACATGGTACTTTTCCCAGCAACCCCATACCATCGTGTCTTGGGAAAAGTTTGAGTCATGCTTTTTGGAAAATTTTAGAGATGATAAAACTCAAGAAGTTCTAGTTATGGAGATTTCTAGCTTAAGAATGAACCCGAAAGAGAAAATTAAAGACTTTAATCAAAGATTCTTAACTCTTAAGAACCAAATCCCTATGGATTCCATGCTTGCCGAGAATCTTATCATAGCATACTACACTAAAGCCTTGCATCAAAGTATAGCTATTTGGGTTAAATGATCTAAGAAAGCCACGTTGTTAGAGGCCTTCGAAGAGGCCAGCTAGATTGAAAAATACATCCTTAGTTTGAAAGACACTACTAGCAACGAAACAGAGACTAGTTCTTCTTCCAAAAAGAATATCGAAATCCTCCCTAGACCTGCTCAAAATAAAACACAACTTGAAAACTCTGATTTAGAAAACCTAACTAAAGTTATTCAAAAACTATCAAATCAAGTTATAGACTTGAAAAGAACGACCGAAGAAGCTTCTTCGAGCAAAGGGCCTTACAAACCCCCGTTCAGGAATCCTTTTCCCACCAACCAACCTAATCCAAATACTGAGGGCCTAAATCTAGAAAGTCTGCAATACACCGTTCAAACAATTCTAGAAGCCCAGGATAACTTGATGCCTCCTGAGATTCTTGAGGAGGTTGTCGAACAAGAGACAATTCAAGAAGAAGAACCTACTCCAAACATTTTTGGACACTTCTCGGATAGCGTCTTTCAAGCTAACTTCGAGACAGTTCATCCCTACAATACTAGGAGTAAGACAGCAAACAAACCTTCTTCCGAAAACACTACGACTTTTCCCCCGAAGCAATCTAAACCAGCTGAGACTAAACAGAGTCATGTAAACCCTAACTTAGATTATGATTTAGTTGAAGATCTTAAAAAGTTAAGGGCTAACATTTATGTTTATGACTTATTGAAATTTTTGTTTCTGCTACAAAAAATGTTACAAAACATCTTAGAGAATAGGAAAAACGGTAATTCAAGCAGTAACAAGGTTGTTCAGAACAAAGTTCCTTCGAAGACTTCTGATAAGAATAATTATGATCCTCAAGAGAAGGAAAGCCTTCCTATAAATAATGTAAATAATGTAGATAAAGTAGCTTTAGAAACTGTGAGTAAAAAACCACAAGTTTCCACCCTTAGTACTCGCAGAAATGTACATCCATTTTTGTTAACTTTTGAAATCTTTAATAGAAACGTGCACAATTATATGGTAGATTCAGGAGCGACATCCAATATAATGCCATGGTCTGTGTGTCAGAAGATTAATGCTGAAGTCGAACCATCCACATTAAAAATCATCCAACTTGATCGAACTAATGTTAAGGTTATAGGCGAATTAAGGAATGTGCTTATAAGATTATCGTCTAACCCCAAAGTTCATCAAGTAATTGATATTATTGTTGTGGATATTCCAGAAGTGTATGGTATGTTTTTAAGCAGGGACTGGTCAGAGAAGTTACATGGTTACTTTGCGACAGATTGGTCTCACCTGTGGCTTCCAGAGAACGACAAGCCCAAAAATATCAAGGTAAACCGTGAACGCTACCTTAAGTTCACGGTCACAGATTTGAACGATCCCAACGAACCATTTACACCTTCTACCGATTCACCCAAAATACAAGGGATGAACACCTTTTTCGGAAATTTTGTGGCAGAGACTTCAGCTATTACCAATTCAGAACAGCAGTCCGAGATTGTAGCATATGTGCAACCAACAACTTCTACACAATGGTCTCACACACCTGATACAAATCAAATTTGGTCTCTTTATTTTGATGGGTCAAAGTCCAAAGAAGGAGCTGGTGCAGGCTGCGTTATTATTGATTTAGCAGGTGGAAAAAACCTGATTGCATGTAGGTTAGAATTTGAATGTACTAATAACACAGCAGAATATGAGGCTTTACTGCAGGGCCTCAGAAAAGCTTTAGATATGAGAATTCAGAACTTGACTGTCTTTGGCAATTCCGAAATCGTGGCTAGACAGGTAAGAGATTCTATCCACTGTCTATCTCCGCATCTTAAAATCTACCAATCTGAGGTATGGAATTTAATGAATAAATTTTATGCTTTCAATATAAATTATGTTCCTAGATTGAATAATGTTGAAGCCGATCTATTAGCTAACATAGCTTCTAAACTTTTTCCTGTAGAAGGCTTGTCCCCGGATGCATTCTCCATCGAATTGTTGTTCAGGCCATCTGTTCCCGAAAACATCATGAACTGGAGAGTCTTCGACGACGATCAACAGATTATTAGCTTCCTGCATATGGAAGAAACTTTTCAAGGCGCGGTGATCGACGAATGCACTCACGATGACAATTTGCGTGATTTCATGGTAATACCATATCCGAGAACCCCTGAATCTTCATCGAACATGGTAAATTCGATCCCTAAATCTGTAGTTAGATTAGAGAAATTTTATGATCTTCAAGATAAATTCAAAAAATCGGTCAACTGTAAAACCAATAGTTCCTCTTTATCATATGAAAAAGTGAACTTAGGAACTAATGACAATCCGTAGTGCATTAATTTAGGGGTGGGGTGTTCTGAACAAGAAAAAGCTGCATTTGTTAAATTGTTTAAAGAATTTAAAGATGTCTTTGAGTGGACGTATGATGACCTTAAAACTTTCGACCTTAACATCATACAACACGTCATTCCTATGAAACCCCAAACCTTGCCCTTCCAACAAAAATTAAGAAAAATGCACCCTAAGCTCGAACTGACTGTCAAAAAAGAATTAAATAAACTCCTGAATGCTAAGATAATTTTCCCTGTCAGGCACACTCAATGGGTTTCTAACCTTGTCCCTGTCCGGAAGAAAAGTGGGGAAATCCGACTTTGCATTGATTTTCAAAGCCTTAATAGAGCGTATGATAAAGACAACTATCATGTCCCGCCGATGGAACAGATCCTTCAACAGGTATCTGGTTCTGAAAGGCTATCCTTATTGGATGGTTTTTCGGGGTACAACCAAGTCCTGATGTCTCCTCCAGAACAACTTAAAACTACCTTCCGCACTCCATGGGGCACCTACGCTTATCAAAAAATGCCCCTTGGATTGATTAATGTCGGTGCCACTTTCCAGAGAACAATGGACATCACTTTCCGAGGCTTAATCAATCAATCCATCGTAGTTTACTTAGATGATGTTACTATATTTTCAAAAAACAAAACCGATCATATAGCTCATTTAAGAGTCGTTCTACAATGATGTTGTAAATACGGCATTTCCTTGAATCCTAAAAAATCCATCTTTGCAGTAGAACAGGGTAAAATCTTAGGATTCATTATGTCAAGCAAAGGGATGATTATCGACCCTTAAAGGACTCAAATCATCTCGAAATTTCCCCCTCCTACATCCAAAAAATCTATGCAGTCTTTCTTAGGCCAAATAAACTTCGTGAGGAGATTTGTCCCCAGTTTCTCTGAAATGGTCAGACCTTTACAGAATTTAATTAAGAAAGATGCACAATATCATTGGGGACCCTTAGAAAATCAAGCTTTTAATGCAATAAAGAAGGCTATAATAGACACTCCTTCTCTCATGAGCCCTGAATTTTCCCAAGACTTCACGCTCTACACTTTTGCTTCTGATCGTTCCTACGCTGCGGTCCTAACTCAAGAGAACGTCGAAAACAGTGAAGTACCCATTGCCTTTATGAGATCTTCTTTCAAAGGCACGGAACTTAATTACCCAATGGTATATCAGCAAGCCTACGCTGTTTTTAAAGCATTCAAACATTTCTGGTCTTATCTTTTGAAATCTAGGACGAAATTTATTGTCCCTTATCCAGCCATCAGGAACCTGTTAGTGCAGAAAGAGCTAGGTGAAAAGAGGGCGAACTGGGTTATCTCCTTGCAGGAGTATGACATAGAAATTACCCCATCTTAGATAGTGAGAGGCCAAGGGTTATGCAACTTATTTGCTAATTCAACAACAGGGCAACAACAAGAAAACGATAGGTCAAACCTAGGACAGCATGTTCAAAATGCAATTTGTTGTGCACAAAACTCTGTTAGTCTGTGGTATGACGATATAAAATTCTGTATTGAACATGGGTCAGCCCCCTGTCACCTGGGTCCCACTAAAAGAAGAGCGTTAATATTAAGTTCTACCTCTTTTCATTTGGTTAATGGTATTCTGTTTCGTCAGAATTTTGATGGTGTACTGATGCGCTGCCTTGAGAAAGACGAAGCAGAAAAAGTCTTACTAGAGTTGCATGCAGGAGAAGCTGGTGGGAATTTTGGTGGTGATACCACTGCCCATAAAGTTTTGAGAGTGGATTATTACTGGCCCACACTTTTTAGAGATTCCCATGCCTTGTGTCGTAAGTGTATTATTTGTCAAAAAGCATCAGTGCGGTTACAGAAACCAGCCTTTCCTTTGCAGCCTGTTTTGATAGATTCTCCTTTTCAGTAGTGGGGCCTTGATATCATAGTTCCAATCAATCCACCATCCTCACAGCAACATAAGTTTATTATAATAGCCACAAATTATTTCACCTGGTGGTCTGAAGCTGCAGCATTAAGAACTGTGAATACTAGTCAGGTAATTTCCTTTTTAAATTCGAATATTATCACTCGTTTTGGTATCCCTGACTGTTTAGTATTCGATAACTCTTCTTACTTTTTGTCTCTTGAGATGAGCGAGTTTGATTTAGAAAAAGGAATTAAATTGAAGTATTCTGCCAGCTACTACCCCCAGGGCAATGGATTGGCAGAATGAACAAATAAGAATCTAATTAAAATCATCAAGAGAACGGTGGCTGAAAATCACAAAAACTAGCATAACGTACTGTTAAACGCAATTTGGGATGATAGGGTAACACCAAAGACTGTTGTAGGTAACTCTCCCTTTTTTCTTGTTTATGGCAGAGAAGCAATTCTACCACCACACATTCTTCTTCCCTCACTATAGCTATCATAGAAAATACAAGAAGAAGACTACCCCACTTTGGAAAACTGAATCAACGCTTTAATGAAACTAGAAGAGGTAAGAGCCCAAGCTAAACATAAGTTAGATCAACATCAACTAGTGGTCAAAAGCTGGTTCGATTCTAACTCTGCCTCTGATAGGAACTTCAAAGTAGGTGACCTTGTCTTGAAATGGGACAAACCGCATGAGGGAAAGGGAGAACACACGAAATTTCAGAACATATGGCTTGGACCATTTTTAATTGCTGAGAAATTGGGTCCCAGCTCTTTCCGATTGTAGAATCTAGAAGGGTAGCCTGACACCTATCCGGTGAATGGACAAGATCTGAAAAGATATTTCGCTTGATGACAACCCTTTTTATACTATGTACATATTCTCCGTTTGTTTGTCGTTCTTTTACTGTTTTGGTTTTGCATTTTTTTCTTTTGCGCTTATCAGTTTTGTTTTTGGAAATACACACACCTAAATTTTGGAACTGTTCAGACAAGGAAAGAAGAAAATTCTTTCACTGAAATGAATGTTGAAAAATTGTGTAAACATCAATTGTATACTTCTAAAATTTACTTCTGTGTTGAAAAAACTGTTGTTTGAAAGAAGTTAATTGATTTTGATCTATGAGTAAAGCCTGTCACGATCATCTATTATCTTCTTACGCTGTCCCTGTTCCTTAAAGGAATAACTCAGAAAGATGTCTCCTTGCCTTAGAAAGTTGGTTATGTAAACAAACCACCTCTGGATCTTAATGAAGGACAGTTCTAAAAAATTCTGTTGAGGTCTGTAAAAAAATATGCTAAAATATCATAATTTTTAGCGTCACCCCGCTCGACTGTATATCTTTAAAAAACAAAATAAATCATTAAAAGAGCTGTAGGAAGTGCTTGTAAACCCACCGAGATGTTGAACAGGTCTGCTGGCAGCGGGTAAATGCATGCATGACGCCAAGAAAACTTCGCCGAGGTACTGAACAGGCCTGCTGGAAGTGAAGCAATGTTGGGTATATGAAAATTTGCAAATATGAAACCTCTTAATCTTAAAAATGTCCTTTATTCTGATCTGGAACTTCTTGGCAGGATATGGATATTAGAGTGGGTTAAATGGCAACCCTGTCGAGGCTATGGATGCCTGCTGACAGCAGTGGCCTTGTCAAAAGTATTGGAGATTTTATCTTTAATATCGTGGCTCGCTTATCTTAAGACTGTTATCAGTTTCCATCCTTTAAACACTACTGGAATATTTGATCATTAATGATGTTTAAACGATTTTCTGGTTATTTCGGTTGGAATTATTCTTGTTATCTTAATCTGAATTTGTTCTTTTGGCAGAGATAACTGCTTTTACCAGTGTGTCTCCATTGTTGGCAGCCAATTCGCATTTTTATCCTATCCTTATAAGCTGCCTACACCAGTGTTTTGCAACCCTTGATTTTCATCGCAATCTTCGGAATAAAACAACACTATTACTTTTGCACAATTTGCACACTTGCCTTTGTTCTCGTTTTCAGAACTGCAAGCGTGAAAACTTTGATTTCGAAGTCACATTAAAATCGTCACTGGATTATTATGGTCACTCTTGTATATGTGTTCATTGCGTTTACAATTTAATTATACTCGCACAGTTGGCAAGACTCCAAGGTCTTTACTCATTTGGCATTATTTAATTGTTAATATGACTTTGTTTTTATAAGACTGTGATGATATTCTTGTGATCGAGTTTTTGATACATTGGTGTTTTAATGTTCTATAGTCTTTCATCCATTTTTTTGACACATTGGTTTCATGAAAACACATTGATGTGTGGTTAAACCCTTGGTGTAATCATTTCATACAACACATATGTGATATGATCGAACCCTTGGTGTTGATTTCGAATCATTGTTTTGGTTTTAAAACTATGCTAATACTATTGCTTGCGCAAACGTTTGGTCAACTTACCATAGATTTCATTAATTAAATGGCATAGTTTTTGACATATGCAATAGTGATTTGGATCGCTATATGCGTCGTCAGTTGTACTGTGGGAAATGACTGTTTTGCATGGGTTGATCTAGCTCCACCACCCTCGCACACTCGGTCATTAATGCCTCCCTCCTATCCCAGGTTAACTCTGTTGTTTTTGGGTAAGCCTGTGAGCTATTGACCCTGCGTATACCTTGATCAAACCATTTACCGGTCACCCAGCTCACCGTGTGCTTTTGTCCATGGCACCGGTGGTGCGCATAGAGCCAAATGGTAGCCAAACACTCCTGTTGTTCGACAATGCTTGTAAAGATTTGGAAAATGGTGGTTGGCTGGTGTTATTCAAAGGTTTGAGGGTTTCAACCTTTCGGTTGCCCAACAATTCGCCCTCACCTCCGACAGGTGCAGGGCTAAGGTCGGAGACTTACAGCTCGAGCTGAATGAGGAATTCTTAAGCTCGACTACAAGACTACCAGCTTCAGGGAAACGTTGGTTTAAAAACTCCAAGGTAGACGAGGTGTCGTGGCCTCTTCTATTATCATCAAGAAAGGTTGTTTCCTGTGATAAAGGTATGCCTATCACTACCCTCAAACCCAGGTTGCACGATCTTTTGGTGATTGTTAAATAGTTTGTGACCTGTGAAGGTCGTTAGGGCTTGGTATTTCTGTATCATCTTCGGTTATTGATGCATTTTATAGGCTACCCTCTGAACATGCCGCATTACCTCTTGCGTAGTCTTTACAAAATGTCTAAAAGATTCAAGCGTGAGAAGGTTGATAGCAGCCTTTTGCATCATGGCTTGATCAAAGTTATAGTCATCCATCATTTGAGCCTTCATGGTGATAGTTGGCATGCCCTCCTATCTAGGAATCGCTTTGCCACTCCCAAGTCTGTCCAAGAGGACAAGGTTGTGGTTGCTGAAACATTGGTTGGACCGGCCGTGCCATTTCATATCCGTCCACCCCTTGTCAAACCCTCGGATTTCCCTGACATAGACCTACCTGATACCGTGGTCGACCCATGTGCTAAAGAAAATGCTAAGGCCGTAAAGAAGCCTGTGAGGAAGAAAGGCAGATGTGACATTACTATCAATAGTAAAGGGAAGAAAAACGCTTGATGGATATTGATATGTGCTAGGAATAAACCCAAGCCGAACATTGATCAGAAGCCAATCGTGCTGAGAAAGGACTCAGACTCCGATATTGAGCATTTTCTAGTCAAGGAATACCCCTATTACCATGGCCTATGCTCTAAGGAACCCTATGACTATGTTTCTAACTTACCTCTGTTCCTCAAAAATGACCCTAACTACCTGGGAATCAAGTTGCATAAGGAAACCCCTAGCAAATTGAACAAACCCTCGCCTGTGATGCTGAAGCCCGATCAATTACCGTGCACCCAATGTAATTCCTGGCTTGAACGCTATTACATCGATGTTCCCCTGTTGCAATCAAAGATCAAATCGTTAGAGGAATGGGCGATAGTACTGGCAAAGGAGAACAATAGGCTACAAGCCAACGAGAAAAAACAAAAGACCACCGGTTCAATTGTCTTCAGAAACGTCGAGGTAGCAACGCCCTTTGTCAATTCAAAATTATCATGATCGAAGCTTTTTCTTACTGCCCAGGTATGAATTTCAATGTTAATTTTGTTTTATGAGTTAGTTTGAATTAATATAACCAATTGGATTTGCTTTCAATTAGCTCTGTTCATTTTTAATAGATTCACAATGATTTTGTCACTTTCGTTTTGCCAAAATAATTTCGTTATGGATCATGAGTGGGAAATTTGTTTGCTAAACTCAGACATAGTTACGATTTTGTTAATATTGTTCTTAGATTAGTATAAGCGATTGATTTTTTTTGATTCTGTTTGGTTCACTTTGAAACAATTTAGTTGGTTTGAATTAATATGATCAGGGTAGTTGTTTGAGTTTGCTTTCGTTTAGTTTTGTTTGTTTTTAATTAATTCAAAACAATCCTGTTGACTTTGATTTACCAGAAATGATTCTTTTCAGTTTGAATAAATATTCTCATTTAGATTATGATTGCATTCGACCTGCATAAAAGATTGGTTTGCTAAAATCTTGTGGCAATTGATACGATATGGCATAACAATTGTGTCGGCCCCAACTGTTTCGATTCGTTCCTATTTGATTTGATTTGCAAACGATTTCAGTGTGTCTTGAATTAGTATAATTACTTGTATGAGTTGGATTGGTATCGAAGACAGATTTGATACTGCTCTGTTAGTTTTGATTTTGAAAAACGATTCTGTCAAGCTCAGATTGACATATTTTGTCTCTATTGAATTCATATGAAAGACTTGGCTAAATCGATTATAATTTGTTTTGAAATTGGTTCAATAGATGATTTCGTTGGTTCCCCAACTGTCAATCGATCCTGTCTACTGCCAATTGGCAGTAAAAAACGTTTGATATTTTGCATATATTCCTGTCACCGTTCAGTTGAGAAACCACGATTTCGTTTGTTTCAATTTGCATACAAGTTTTGGTTTGATGTAGCATGAATGAGTCACTTTGTTTGGAATTAAAGATTTGGTTTAATAAGTCGAATATAATTCTATTAAGTTTTGGATTGATTTTAAAACGATTATGTGCTCAAATTAGACCAGCTATAGAATCGCAAGATTCTGTAGCTAGTCTTAAAAATTAGATTTGGGTCAATTTTATCAATAAAACACTATCTAAACTTCTATATTCTTGTCTCCTTACAGGTACCTATGAATTTCATTGACAAATGGGACATGCTGTAGCAGTTTAGATATAGTTTTCAGTTGCTAGTCATAGGGAAAAAATAGGGACTTGGGAGATTGTTCCCAGATTTTTTGTAAATTGTTTTGATAATTCCCACAGGGATGTTTTACCCTATGGGAGGTCGTTAAATACTTGTCATTTTGTAAGAGACCCATCATCATTACTGTTGGGAGAACCAAACTATGGATTTATAATAATAGAGTCTGGGATGAAAGTTGATGTCTTGTAACAACTTTAGCTTTCAATATATCAAACTTTTATTTCAGGTTTTCTTCGTATCAGTTTGCAATTAATTATCGACTACTTTAGCTATCATAATTCATTGTAGGTTGATGTGATTTGGTTTATATGTTGTCCATGTCTGATCTCTCTTATTTTAAAAAGTACAACAATTACTTTGTTTCAATTTAATGAATTAAAAATTTATCTTCTTCGTTAAATGAATCATTTTATACCAGTTTTTGCAAACAGATTTATGTAACTGCGATGATTTGTAAGTTATAAGATTGTTGTTATTTTTTATGTCTTGTTTGTCCTGTCATTTATATTTGAAGAGCACAACTGCTTCCTGTTTACGAGAAGCTTGTGGAGAATTCGGTGCGGGTTTCCTCCCTCCGAACAGCTAAATCAACTATTGCATACAGGACAGACTTGAAGCGTTACTTTAGGTCAGTTTGCTTTGTTATTTAATAGTTAATTTATTAGTGTAATTTAAGTAGTTTATATATATATATATATATATAGATAGATAGATAGATAGATAGATAGATAGATAGTTAGAATTATTATTTTAGTTGCTTAGCTTATATATTTTTTATTTAATTTCTTTCTCATAAAATTATAAAATGTAAAAAAAAACAATAGTTTTGTTGTCTTAGGATAGTTTACAAATGATTTTTGCATGTTTCATTTAAATCTGTAATCTGTAAATATTGTACATTTGTAGTTATATCTAATTATGTTGATAATTGAACATTTAATTTTATAGAATTATTACTGTATAGTTTAGATAATAGATTGTATATATGTACTTCAGATTCGTTTATTAGTTAGCATTAGTTGATTGTTTTCATTTAGATTAGTTCCTTAGTGTAGTTTTATTTTGTTTTCCTAGGACTTAGATCGGCTAATGGAGCCACTAAACCCGTCAGGGTGGGTCATCCCAAATGGCTTGGGTTATTTAGACAACCCGGGACCGGATCCACTCTTCCAGTTGACGAGCGTTCTTCTTCGCCCGTTAACACTTCCCTGTACATTTCTTGTCTAGTTATGTGTTGAACATCATTCATATATTGAGTTTTGTCCATTGACCTTGTTGGCCCTTGACCAAGTTTTGAGAGATCTTTGGTCAAGTTTGACCTACTTTGGGACTTCAACAACCTATCAAAGGAGGAGCGCAAGACGAAGCAGATATTGCAGGATCTCGCTCCCTTTTTTGGATTTGGGATTATGTAATGGGAATGGGATGTCGGCCCATGGGTTTACCCATGTTTGGGACTATTTTGTAATGTATATATAGATGTCTAGGCAATGCAAGGATAGATAGAGAATACAGCTATGTGATGTTAGATAGATGGATAAGTGCTAGATCTATGTGATCAAAGGATTGTAAGAGCTCTTTGCATACTGTGTGAAGCTTGTAGAGCTGAGTGCAAGTGACTGTAGAAGGCTTAGTGTTGTAACCTATCTCAGGGAAGGTGGATTTGGCAAGGTGTGCACAAAACTCCTGTCCTATGCGGAGTAGGATCTTGTGGCTCTATGCAGGTAACCTATTGAAGAAGCTAATAAAGAAGAAGAGTTGGTGGAAATAGCCCTAGGGTGGGGGTGAACCACGTATATGTTGTGTTTCTCTTCTTTGTGCGATGTCTTTATGTGTTTATGTCTTTACTTGCTAAGTGCTTTGATATAGATAGATAGATTTGTTTATGATTTGTGATAATGATGTATATGGATGTTAGGTCAGACTTATATGAATGTGCTTAGTGCTTGAATCTGCTAGATATTATCTATTCCTTTGTGCTAAGCGATGTTATATGCCATATCTGGTTGACCACTACGTTGTACTATGATTAGGGATTAATTGCGATGTAACTAAAGGACTGAATATTGATAAATATCACTGCTAAGTGATATGGTAAGCATTAAAATCACAGATCCGTGTCCCAGCTAAGGTTGTAGACACCTGATTCCTGCAACCACCTTTTCCTCTACTTCGGGTGAGACTTCATCTGCTTCGCAGGTGTTGCCAAAAGGGTCCGTAGTTAGGGATTTGTTGGTGCATTGTTGTAGCATTGAACCCTGGGTCTGCCTCTGTGCCAAAAATGGTTCCGTTGCAGGGACCTGAAACTGTGATTGCTGGGAACTAAGGAAGAAGAAGCTTTGTACAAAGATCCAACCTAAAACTATGGAAGCTCTGTGCTAAAGAAAAGAGGTCAGATATGAATAAAAGAGGTAAGATTTGAACACTTTGTGCTTCGAGAAAGGTAAAAGTAAGAATTTTTTCTTAAAAAGGTAAGATCTGCAAGCGTTGTCCTCTGATGAAGGTAAGAATAGTGAAACATTCTAGATCTGAAGGCTTTGTTCTTTGTAGAAGTAAGATAAGTGGAACTTTTTGTTTCTAAAGTATGGATCTAGGTATGTTTGATAGATTCTGTCCTAGCTTGAAAACTAGGGACCTAATAGATGAAAGAAGGTTTGATATGCATAGATCTGATAAGAATAGTGAAGGTATGTTATACCTATGCATAGAAAGAATGTTTGGACTAACAAGTGGATGCAGGATCCTAGAAAGAAATATTTGCAATTTAGCTACTATGATCCTAGTGTGCAGTACAGAAATAGTTGGGGATAATTTAAAAGAAAGAGAGGATTAACCCTTTCTTACAGTTGTAGAAAACCACGACATATTGCTAAGGAATGCCCTAGGAAAACACCTAGTTGTCTTTGTTGCAAAGCTATGGACCATGAAGTATTGGATTTCCCTAGAATGATTAATAAGATTGAAGGAATGAACATGGGACAAGAAAACCCCAAGGCAGCTCCAGAAATGGCAGAACCCTAGAAATAATTAGAGAAAGCATTGTTGCAGATAAGAGAAACCCTGAATGACCACCAACATGTCAACTTATCAGAGATCTTCAAAGAAAAATAATGCCTTGAAGTAAGATTATGAGCCTTCAACATTGACTGTGTTCTATATGAGGAAATACAGGTGAATATCATGAAAGAGAGAACTTGGGAACTTTTAGGCAAGACTGTTATGACTCCTTCATTGGGAGGAATAGGGATATTTAGAGGAAAGCTGATAAAACTATGTGGAAAGCTCACCAAGATATCTATGAATGCCAATGAAACATCGACAGAGGAATATTTTGAGGTTATTAAATTTATTGAGAACAATGCCCCATTTACCATGTTACTAGGAAAACCTTGGATTGAAAGAGACCAGGCCAGAAGGGAAGAAGAAAAAGAAGTTTTAGTGTAGAAGAAGAAAGAGTTAAAAGATTTTATGACTAGAAGGATCGCACACTTGATTGAAGAATAGAAGAACATATCGAAGCTCTTTAACACCAGAGAATTGGATGTCGAAGTTGCAAGAACACTATAACACCCACATAAGATCGAAGTATGTATTCCAAATAACAAAGAAGCATCACCGTCGAATCTTAGGAAATAATCTCAACAACACGAAGTAACTATGCCACAAGAAGATAAGAATCATAATGGAAAAAGGAATACCGAGATGAAGCTCACTGAAAAGAAGGATAGAAAGCTATGTAAGAAGAGAGCTAAGATCCACAAGTTACAGAAGGTTCCAGAAGGAACCTCGCAGATGGAAAATTTGCAAAATTGAAACTTCATTGGGATAACAGAACAACATCACATGGCACTTCTCCATGGTGAAGAAATATATTCGTTTGGACTAATATAACCATTCGACCGACCCTCCGAATGGGTCAAAAGGCATTTATGGTTTACCACAAGACCATTGGACTGCATCCTAATGGACATAACAGAGTTAATGAAGGCTTCTTGCACATTACCCCTGGTTGCAAGTGATCTGTCGCCAAGTTATATATTTATCCCGTCGCGCCATGCCTCGAGAACACTTTTCCTAACTGTGAATCTGAGCCCACAAACTCACTAATTTTACACAGTGCTCATTGTGATATTTCCCTCTATCATATTGTCATGTCTAAGTTACTCCCTGAACCTGATATTTTCAATATCGAGCACGTATGTCGGATGAGTTCAGCGCTGCAGAGAAAGTTGTTGAAGAAGTTCTGATCGACCTCATGAATGAAAGAGTCATGTCGATGTATGCATATGTACAAGCTTCATCGACGAGAACGGTGCAAGCCTCTTCGTCCACTGCTCGTGGAGAAGGACCATCCCGACCATCAATAGAATAGAGAACCAAGCATAAAGACGACCTCGCGAATGAAAAATTGATTCCAACAATAGTACCCATTTACTTCCCACCTTTGGCTGGCATGGTGAGCTGTGATAGTGTACCATGCAATTTCGAGTACACCATAATTACTACATACCTCCTAAAGGGGATACATGCATTTCGAACAGACCAGGACAAGATCACAACACTAATGTTTAGTGACTTCAACCTCGGAGATCACAAGATCTATGGGATGCTCGCCCCATACAAGTACATGATCAAAACTAAAGGAAATAATTCTAAGATCATTCCCTAGTCATGGACAATGAACCTCACGTCGTCCACCCTGTTGAACGTCATGAAAATACCACACTTCAGAAGACACCAGGAAGTCAATGCCTGTGTGAATATGCTACTGTCGTGTTACCATGGAGGCTACTTATGGCTCGACCACCACATTACAGTTGACCTGACACTCATCAATAGGATAAAAAGCCTGAGTATGCAAGGAACTACCCACAGGAATTTTATCCAGGAAAAGTCATAGATCATGCACTTGCACAGAAGATAAAGGACACCTATGGCGATGTTGAGAAGGGAACAAGAGGCTACAAGGTAGCTTCCATTCAAAGTGGTGTAGTGGGACTTGCATGTCAACTGATAGTTTGGAAGTTAGTAAGAAATAATTGACCAATGCATGTCACCGGATTTGTTGTTTACCTCGCAGAGAAGTGTGCAAAAGGCCTACAGATGAACTGGGTGAAGTACCTAGTTAACCAGTTGTAACTTGATTTCCAAGAGTCCTAGGACTAGGGTTACGAATTCCATGTCAACTGGCTCTTGGTCGTCATTGCATTTGTTTCTTAGGAGATGCCGGAAGGAGAAACTCTCCCAGACATAGACCCGTTCAAACTGCTTGACGAGAAGTTCGCTACCCTATGCTATTCAACAGATATGAACAAAAAATGGTAGTCAAATGTTGTGTTTCATACATACTACCTTCAACTAAAGATAGCCATTGAGGCCGAGCCTCAAATGACTCCAAACACACTACAAAGGTTTCAACCACTGATGAATTTCAGCACAGATCGACACTTCACTTACATTATAGCGCGGGCAGATGAACATAAAGAGAAGCTCCAAACATATTATAAGATTACATAAGAAGACCTGGAGGAAATCACTAAGGAATGGTTTACTGGCCTCCTTATCCCCGCCAACCCCACAGAGATATTTGATAACGATAGCCCAGAGGACACCCAGAAAGAACAGAACACAACCAGAACCAATAGAGAAAATAAGACTAAGGAGGTCCAAAACTTAAGCAACACCTCAGTGAATACTGCTTCCATGTCACCTAACCGAGGGGGTGGTGACAAAGTCGAAGATAAATAGAGGCCTAGATAAGTAACACCACCCAGAGATGAGGAGGACCCCTCGAATAAGAGAAAGGTATCCCCCTCAAAAACTTCTTCCCAAAAGAAGTAAGAAACCACAATGACCAAGATGCAGATTGTCCTCACCTCTGATGATTTTGATTTCATCATCGTAGCCCTGAATGATGCCTCACTAGAAATAGAAGAGAAACAAATGGCCAAGTACGAAGAAATGTATAATAGTATTGAAGTTGAACTTTGAGGGGTACAATAGGAAATTCAGTCCAATAGCGCAGTCTCCACTGCACCGGGATAACCAGAGTTGGGACATGCGCCAACCCAACTCCACTAACTAGTTGATACAGTTGAAGCTCACCTCCGATGAGCACAGGAAGAAACCGAACAAGCCACCCAGTCTTTGATGCAAGTACAAGGAGTACTTTTTGAACAACGTCGAGATGCAGAATAGGAAAATATTGATATCCAAGAGAAGTTCGATGAAGAAAAAACACAGATGTAGCAAGGAAAAGAACAGTTGCTCGTAGAGAAACTTGAAGTAAAATATGCAGTCAACAAAGCACTTCTCTCTGTGACATTCATCGCAATAAAGGAAGAAGATTGAGTCATGCAGCAAGTGGAACAACTCACAGAATCTATCCATCAGTTACAACAATGCATAGCATACTTAGAGCTCCACGCAGTGCCTAAGACCCCACAGGATGTAAGGGACTAAAGAGCAGCAACTGCTCGAAGCACAGTTGAGAGAATAAAATCCCTTACTATGGAATGTAAGAAAATTATTGATCGTAGTGCCTACACATATGAGCAACTCACAGAGAATCCAGAAATAAAGGGACTAGAGTCATGGCTCCAAGAGGCGAAGTATCAAGCCAAAATGATACAGGCACAGTTGAAGCCTTCGTCAGCTGTGGAAAGAATGAAGCACTCCGAAGAGAAATGCACCACCCAACAATAGATCCACACTATCCAGAGCATATTTATGGAAGTAACTTAGAGACTCCAACATGTACAAGATAAGGCATACCAATTGTTCACATAGGTAGAAGGCCAAGGAGCAAAACTGGAGCAAGTTGTTATTGTAGCTAAACAACGCCTAGAGGGGCTTGTGAATGAGGTATTCATCCAAGAGTTCGTTGCACAAGAGGCCATGACACAACAACAAGTCGAAGCATCTCGAGCCAATATCAAGGCTTTCAAAGCAGAACTACCCAGATCAGAGTGACTTGGGATGAGTTACAGGTGAGTGTTGGGGGCCTGTTGGCCCTTGACAAAGTTTTGAGAGATCATTGGTCACTTTTGAAATACTTTGGGACTTCGACAACTTGTCGAAGGAGGAGAGCAAGAAGAAGTGGATATTGTCGGATCTAGGCCCCTTTTTGGGTCCTTTATGGGATTTGGGATTATGTAATGGGTATGGGATGTCGACCCATGGGTTTACCCATGTTTAGGACTATTTTGTAATGTATACATAGATGTCTAGGAAATGAAAGGATAGATAGAGAATACATCTATGTGATGTTAGATGGATGGATAGGTGCTAGATATATGTGATAGAATAATTGTAAGAGATCTGGGCATACTGTGTGAAGCTTGCAGAGCTAAGTGCAAGTGACTGTAGAAGGCTTAGTGCTATAACCTAGCTCAGAGAAGGCGGATCTGGTGAGGTGCGTGCAAATCTCTTGTCCTATGTGGAGTAGGATTTTGTGGCTCTATGCAGGTAACCTATTGAAGAAGCTAATAAAGAAGACGAGTTGGTGGATGTAGCCCCAGGGTGGGAGTGAACCACGTGTATGTTGTGTTTCTCTGCTTTGCACGATGTCTTGATGTTTTTATGTCTTTACTTGCTAAGTGATTTGATATAGATAGATATATCTATTTATTCTCTGTGCTAATGATGTATATGGATGTTATATTAGAATTATATGAATTTTCTTAGTGCTTGAATCTGCTAGATATGATTTGTTCCTTTGTGCTAAGCGTTGCTAGATGCTAGATCTGGTTGACCACTGCACTATACTATGATTAGGGTTTCATTGTGCTGTAACTAAAGGACTGAATATTGATAAATATCATTGCTAAGTGCTCTATTAAGCATTACAATCACATATTTGTGTCCCAGCTAAGGTTGCAAACACCTGATTCCTGCAACCACCGTTGCCTCTACCTCAAGTGAGACTTCATCTACTTCGCAGGTGTTGTCGAAAGGGCTGGTAATTAGGGATTTGTTGAAGTGTTTTTGTAGCATTGAACCCTGGCTCTGACCCTGTGCCAACAAACCTCCACTCATAAAAAACCAACATCCACCAAAAACTATGATGGGTAGTGGGCTTATCCTCCCGCAATATGAGGGTGAATTTTATTGGTAACATTCATGGCGCCACTGCCGGGGAACAAAATGAAGACATTTCCTTGGGATAGAAGGACAAACAAGTTCTGATTTTGAAGGTGCATCAGATATTGGTACCATTGAAGATTGCAACTTGCACCTGGTAACTCCACTGTTTCAGTTGTGGCTCCTAAAAGTAGACACACGAGGTCTACTCCGCAACTACCTTTAGCTACACCTGAAGTTGACCTAGAGAATGTTATCAAGAAAGGAAATCTTTCTCAAGAAGGCTTTAGCTATTGTTCCATATTGAAAATCTCCCAGGGAGAATGATAATGACCAGATATTGTCTTTGATGGTGAAAAAATACCAAACACTTTCAGATTGCATATCATTCACCTAGCAACTCCATGTTTAAATAATCCAGTGGTGACTCCTCAGTTTTAAGAATTCTTGTTTTTAGATGGAAGCCATCTTGGCTCAGAGGTTTTCTTCTTTTAATTTCTCTGTTGTTCCTGGTTTCCCAAATGTTGTTCCTACTATAGAAGAGTGGGGTGATTGTTTTCCCATATTTAGAGAATATAGATATGACAACCTGACCAAGCATATCCATGAGTTTTATGAACTCATGCATTAGTGGTAGATACATAATGAGGATGTATTATTGAATATGTTCATGTTCTCATTAGCAGGATATGTGCGCAAGTGGTATCACTCCTTTCCCCCTACTAGCATCTCCTCTCTGTAGCTGTTTCATGCAGCTTTCAATAAGCATTGTCAAAAATATTATTCCTCTGAGTTAGTTGGTCATAATTGTTGTGAGGAGTATAGAGATGGTTTTCAGGACATAGTTTGTTCTTGAAAAATATGTGAGGATGTGGGACATCTCCCAGGGGATCTGATGGAGCTTATACAATCACTTTCTGTAAGTATAGAAGAATTGAAGGCAGATTTTTCTCGCCACTCTTACAAAGAAAATGTAGAGGATATTCTAGTCCTGGAAACAGAGGTTCTTTACAACCCTGCTTATGATGAAGAAGTGATGTTGGATACTGACTAAGAACAAACAAATTTTGATGGATATCCTAGTGAAGACGAAGAAGAGAAAAGATTCTCCATGGTTCTTGTTTATGGTGATTGTGAATCTGTTCCTGGGGAGAGCCATGAAGGAGAAAAAAGGGAGCCACATATCTCGACTATCTTGGCTCTGAGATTTTCCCCTTTCAATTTCTCATCCATAGTGGGTTTTCCACATCCAGTGTCGTATAGAGATGAATGGGATGACTGTCTTCAGAGATTCAGAGGAAGCAAGCATGACGATCCCGGTAAGCACTTATTCAATTTTCATAAATGCATGCTTGAGCATTAATTTGTTCATGTGGATGTATTGATCAAGATGTTAAAATTTTCTTTGGACGTAGATGTTGGTGATTGGTGTAAATCTCTCCCTGTTTCTAGTATCCATTCTTTGAATGATTTTAATGATTATTTCAATTTAGATTACGAAAAGAGTTGCCTGTCTCATATTATTTTTAGTGAAAGTTGTAAGAATTTTGCAGTCTACATCCAACAGATGATAGAGTATTTCTCGTGTGATGACTCTAGTGAAGATTTGATTAAAAAAAAAGTAAGGATGAAAGTGAGTATTTCGCATATGTGGATGAAAGATTTTCTCTTCCTATTTTCCGAGAAGAAGGCCTTCCAGATATGATTGATGATAGTGTTGATTGCATAGTCATAGATGGATTGTATCCTTCCCCTGATACACCTGCCTCCTCATATTTAAAAGAAGATATGGTTGTGGACTAGGATTCTTCTCTTTTCCTTCAAGAGGTTCGCCATGATGTATTTTCACCTGGGATTGAAGAGAAGAATCTAGAGGTTTCTCATTTTCCTGTGAAAGATAAAAGAGTTGTGTGCTCACCTATCTTTGATGAGTATTCATATGAAGAAGAGAATATCCCTACATCATATTTTGTTGACTTGGGAAGAAACCAGCCTGTGTTTGACAGCTATGAATCAGATTCTGATGTGGATATGAAGGATTTCCAAGACCATACTGTAGAGCCTTGTCACTTATACATTAAGGATATTATTTGTGTTGAAATCAACCATCCTAGGTCTGTAGAAGAAATTCAAAAACCTGGTAAAGAGAATCATCCAGTCACTGATATACATGAAGAGATTCCTTTCCCTCATCCAACAGATGTTATCGGAGTAGAAAAAGAAAAAGTGGATCAGCAGCCCGCATCAACCTTTCACTCACCTATGCTTCCCACAAAAATTCAGCCAAAGGTGAGTAGTCGTAAGATAGAGAATTTTTTATGTTACCAACCCAATAGGTTTTGTTAGTTATTTGATGACCCTGTAGGATAGTGCATGGAGTGGCATGTTTTCTAGGTATTCAATCCTCCCAAAATTTATCTTTCCTTTAGCACTAGGAGGAGAACTGAAAAATGTAATCGATTTGTTGTCACAGTTTCACTATATTTTATTGATGAGTGACAGAGTAAATAAGTTTTCATTTAGGAGTTTACTTGACTGGCTTTGGTGGAAGTCCACTTTCACCTAGCACTTTGTAAAAATCATTTAATATAGGAGTGTACATAAATAAGATCCTTCTAGAGCCCATGTGTTTGTTTTCATTTTTAGTAGAGTAGTGTACATATCTCCCTGTTTTCTTCAGTGAAAGTTTTGAGCTAGAATCAATAGCCCAACAGTTAAGGCACTAGAACTGCGTGTTCTTGGCAGCTCGCAGGGAGCATGACATCCCCCGTGGATACAAATGTTATCACATGAGGTTGTCAAGGACCATAGGTGTGTGTCAATATACTTGAGTTTGTGGTCTTTCCATTTCTCTATCCTTTTCGTAGAAAAAGTCTTAAGTTTGTCCCCGTTCGATGTGTAAAGTCGTCTTATGTGTGCCCTTGTTCATTTGTGTGCCCTGGTTTCCCTCAATATATTAAACGAAATAAATCTCACCCCCAATCCCCTTTGTTTTTCTCCGAGGATGAGCAATCGCCTCCTGCGTTCCAGTCACTGGTCTCCCTATTTTCTCAGCTCATAGTCATTCATCCAAATTATTGATTATGTAGGCCGCAAAATGAACACAAAGAACAACTTTCTTAATAGTTGGTTTCAGGATTGGAGCATAAGTAGAAGGTAGTTTTAATATTTTAGCAGTGGCAATTCGAGGAATATTCCAGATTAGTGGCTCATGGGAATTCCGGAGTGCAAACTTGCACGAAGTATAGCGCCAACAAAAAAGGCCCAGAAGTGAATATGAATCATTGATCTTAAAGGGAACAGGTCACATTCAATTCAAGTATTCGAGGAAATAAGCTTCGAGGTTTTAAAATGAGAAAAGCACCTAAGTCTTGAAGGCCCGAAGTCCCAAAGGCCTGAAGTCTTGAAGGCCTTAAGAGTTGAAGTCCTGAAGACTCGAAGAACGTGACACACTTTGATCAGGCATGACATGTGTCACTCTTTCCAGGTCATACATTCATGGCCATGTCACCCTCCTTATCATGACACATCAGAAAATGTGACATCATATGACATCATCTAGACCACCCATCAACGGGACATGTGGCATAAATCCATGAGCTCCGGCTAAAGGCTCGAAGTAATCCTTGGTCATTCGATTCATGAGGAAATGAATTAGTATATCGCCAACTCTGGGTAAAATATCTTGGGAGCCTAGGTTTGAGATTTGATTCTCCCAAAGCCCAGAGACATGAAGGGATTTCATTCGTCGATATTTAGACGGCCACACGTCACCAGATCCATGGCTCCAGGTAAAAGCACTTGGAAGCCCAAGTTTGAGATTTGATTTTCTCAGAGTCTGAAGACCTGAAAAGAGTCTTAGTCATTGATCTCAGGTAGCCATGTGTCATCAAATCCCTAGCTCCGGAGAATTTTATTCTAGCGAATAAATTTTGACTATTAAAAGGTCGAAAGCCTGAATCGTGAAGCAGATCTCAGCCATTAATTTGAAAAGGGAAGATCCAATCCATCAATATAAAAGGCATCAGAGATGGGTCATTGATCAAGAAGCCTCATCTCAAATCACAAGATCAATGGTCGTGCTCCATTGCGGGTTGAAAAGGTGAACACATTTTAAAATTTCAAGGGCGGGCCACAATTGGAACCGTGTTTTTTAGAAAGGGATGTGTGTCGTTTCATGGTGAATTGTGGGGACAAATGAGGTTTTCTTTCAAACCACCCTTCATCACACCCACAATCATACAATTGCACAGGGTCATGGCCCTAGGTCACATTGAAGAAGGAGCAGGGGAACAGGAGCTAGCCCCTGAGCCCTGAAGAGCCAAATGTGTGGCAGTTGTTAGCACAGACATGTGGCACCCTTATGGTCTTGGCACATCGCCACTCCCTAAGAATTAACTCTAATTCAATCTCTGAGGAAAGGTAGTTAATAAAAGTAGAGATGGTGGTTGAAACCTTGGATCACTCCATAAATGGAAGGCATGGAAGGCACGATCATTGAGACTGAACTGTCAGCCTGTGGTACCCCTGGGGGAAGATTTTCCTGCAAAACCCATGTCGATATGAGCTCGCATCTGATAGAGGGGTGCACGTTCAGTTTGAAAGAAGAACTCGTCGACACAAAGCTTTTATTGTAGTGAACAGGTCACACTCTTGGTAGTCGCGTATTGTTATGAGTATAAATAGATAGTTTTAATATTTTGTTAAGGTCATCAACTGGTTGAGCAGAGCTCCCTATTTTTTAATGTTTTGATTCTAGAACTATTCTCTGGTTATGTATCAAATGTGATACTTTCAGATTAATAGAAGTCAACCTCTTTCATCTCTTTGTAAAAACTGTGCTAAAACACTTGGGCATGGAGGATCCAGTGGAGGGTTGCTATGTTGTTGTAATGTAGGTTTGATTGCAGCAATATCGTAACTAGTTTTAGTCAGCTTCCTTGTGATCTTTTCCCCTCTTACAATGAATGTATTGGGCATGGAGGATCCAATCGAGTTGTTGTAGCTGCATGGTGATGTAGGTTTGATCATTGTGTTGTTGTGATTGTGTTGTTTGGACATATTTCAGTGTCTAAATATTGATCTTAAGAGTGATCTTGAGTCTGAGTTTTTCTTGTCCAAGATGCTTGAAGGCGTGATGCCCATAGCAGTATTTTCCACTTTTCTTACTAAGTATTCCCTCTGCTCACACTTAAACGAAATTCACTGACTAAATTTAGTTATGGCCCTCACTTCCCTATGCATTTCTTGTCTAGTTATGTGTTGAACATCATTCATATATTGATTTTTGTCCATTGACCTCCACTCATATAAAACCAACATCCACCAAAAACTATGATGGGTACTGGGCTTATCCTCCCGCAATCTAAGGGTGAATTTCAATGCTAACACCGCCATTCTAGAAACTGTGTTGATATCAACGTGAAGGGAGATGTGATGCGAAGAAGCTAAGGGCTTGTTTAAATCCACTGAGTAATAGATGATATCAGGTACTGATGAGTAACATGAACCAATTCGAGATGTTTTGGAACTCAAGACTGCCCTTGGTTGGGGGATTTGAAGGATTATTGGCAGCAATCTGTAAAACTGGATCTAGTGTCAGGGGGATGACTAGATATGGGGTTAAACTGTGCCAGAGGCTAACAAAGTGGGAAAAATTAGATATCGTGGGTACAGGTACTTGGGATGCTCAGGGTTTGTTAATGATGTCGATATGCAAAAAGGGTGGATGCCCCAACCAAGGGCAATATGGTTTTCTTTTCCAGGTTAAAGAAGGCCATTGAGGATGATGAAGAAAAAACTAGGTATATGTTGGAAACAAAGGCTTTATACGATTACCAAAAAAACAAAGAATAATTTTTGTTGAGTATACAAATACAAAAATGGGTGCCCCAGTGAAAGATGGATTGGCATGCTTAGAATTCAAGTTTGTGAAAGAGAACTAGTGTAGGGTGGGGGGCCCATCGGTGGGTATTTGTATTAGAGGATGTATTATTGAAGATGTATTATTAGGGTATTTGTATTATTAGGACCACACAATGTACCTTTTTGACCATACTTTTTGCCACTATTACACTCTTGATCACCCACATTTAAACTCATATTATCACTTTATCTGATCATTCCAAAGGTATACAACGTCCCTTCTCATTACTATACATTTAATCTGTTTTGCATAATATTTTACATCACTCTCGTACTTAACGATTGATTAGAAATGTATAAGTGCTGAAATAGTTCAAACTGCAGATTAGCATTTGAGGCCTGTTGCTGAAACAACAATTCACAGAAGCTGTTACACAGTCTAGGGTCGCAGATGCTGAAACATAGAAGCTGTTACACAGTCCAGGGTCCCAGATGATGAAACACAGAAGTTGTTACACAGTTCATGATCTATGATGTTGAGGAAGTTGTTACACAGTTCATGGTCACGATGCTGAAACACAGAGGAAGCTGTTACACCGCCCAGGACTGACGATGCTGAAACACAAAGGAAGTCGTTACATAGTCAGCGGTCAACAACAACTCTACAACAGTTGCACCGTGAGCCAAGCACCAACCATCTATTCTACATGAGAATGCTAAAACATTCAAGAGCGCAAATCCCGTGGCTGAAACAGCCCACGATTTGCGGTGCTGAAACAACATGCAACAGCAACAAGAAACTGTCACTCCAGCTGTAACAACAACACCTCCTTCAGCACTCGTAATAGCATTCTGTTGTCGGAGACTAGGACATCCTATTCCGGTTTATAAAGTCGATCTGACTAAGAATAGGACTGAGATATACATCTGTAATTTTTGATCAATTGTATCGAAGGGATTCCCTCTTTAAATAACAGGAAATCATCATTCGAGAGGATGCAGTTTTTGTACTAAGAAAATTTCAGAGAGAAGGACGCACTTCATTTCCAGATTGTAATATGATACATTGATATATGAATAAAAGACTGTTTTGAACATCCTTCTCTAGCCTTTTCATCTCAGGGGAATCTTGTGAGAAGGGAGGGCCCACCTTCTTCACAAGATTCACCCTTTAGTTTTATAGTGTGTTAGTGTAATTTTTGTTTATGCCTTGATTAAATTTTGTCTTGGTGAAACACTACTGTTAATGAATTCTACTTTGCTGAAACACTACTGAACTCTGTCTTGTTAAGAACTTTTTTTTATTGAATGTTACATTGTTTTCACGAAGTTCATAATCATTTTAATTAGCAATCTTGTGTGATGAATTTATGAGGTTCTGCTAATCAGAGACTAGAGCTAAAGGTTCCTACTTAATGGAAGGGATTAAGGGTTCTGTTCTTTGTTAGAAGTAATCAGCTTTCAATTATTTTCCTTGAGTGTGCCAATCAGAGACTAGAGCTAAAGGTTCCTACTTAATGGAAGGGATTAAGGGTTCTGTTCTCTGTTAGAAGTAATCAACTTTCAATTATTTTCCCCGAGTGTGCCAATCAGAGACTAGAGCTAAAATTTCTTGCTTAATGGAAGGGCTTAAGGGTTCTTTTCTCTATTAGAGGTAATCAGCTTTCAATTATTTTCCCTGAGTGTACCAATCAGAGACTAGAGCTAAAGGTTCCTGCTTAATGGAAGGGATTAAGGGTTCTGTTCTCTATTAGAAGTAGCTAGCCTTCAGTTATTCTCATGAGTATGCCAATCAGAGACTGGTACTAAAGGTTCCTGCTTAATGGAAGGGATTAAGGGTCCTGTTCTCTGTTAGATAGAGTTAGCCTTCAAATGCATTAAGGTTTTCATGAAAGTGTGTTAATCAGAAACAAGGTTCTAGAGTTCCTGTTTGGGAATAGGGTCATGTTCTCTAGTTACAGAATAGTTGTTCTTTCCTGTTGCAGTTGTTATTTTAATGTAATCCAGGATTCTTTAGATTAATCTTTAAAGCTCTGCAATAGGTAGGTTGCTTTCCTGTAATTCAAGTCAGAACTTCAGTTTATTCAAGGCAAGTGTGATTAATATAGTTTCCTTTACTACAACTCTAGGTTGCTTTTGGAATTGAGCATATATAGTGTGTGGTTACCTTTGAAATAAATAGACTTCCCTGGGTTGACAATTTATGTAGCACTTGATTGTTTGAATTAATTAAGCAATTATAGCGACCAACATTTTGGCTCTGTTGCCGGGGAAGGTAATTTTAGATTTTAAAAGCACTTATGATTTTTCAGATACAAAGATTGCATGAAAGGACACGGACACCCCAAAGATACTAACCATACAGGTGGCAAGGGAAAAGGAAAAGGAGGAAGAAAGACTTACATTGACGACATTATATCGAAGTCTGAAACTGCTGCTCAACGACCAAACCTTCAAAAACAAAAGTCCCAGCCTTCATTTCAAGCAAACTTTGAAACAGGGAAAGAAGTTTGGAGTCCTGAGACAGTCTAGAAGCCAGCAAGAAACATTGAGGACAGAGAAAGCACAACAAGGGAGCATTCAGAAGAAAACATGGATGAGTACAATGAAGAATTGCATCATGAAGAACAGGCAGGTCCTGAAGGAGAGGTAAATGATGAAAACTCTTTCTCTACATTAGGATTTCCTATTGGC
>JASDQU010753544.1:12990-44472 GCA_032191745.1 Picea mariana | reverse complement strand
AACAAAATCCTTCACAAGCTCCACATTTGCTTTATAAATCTTATCAACACTTACACATCCCATTATATACACCACTTTTTCATCACTATTTAAGAATTTGTTTTTTAAAACATTAAAAATTTTGTGTTATAATGAAATAAAACACTATTAAAAAAACAATTCTCTAAATCCCCCTCTCACCCTATTTTCTTAGATATTACATAAATATATATATGACATATACAATAAAACAATATATAATATATACATTTATTACATATCATACGAATTAATAACATTAAAAATTATATTTCATAAACATACATAGAACATCAACATATATATTATAAAATAATAACAATATAATATATTTATATAAAACATAAATAATAACTACATAATTTATGAACCTTTTTTCTTGTAGTGATTGAAAAATGGAGTATGATAATTAGTCAACTATTTAATGATTTGTTTTTTTAATATTTGAAAATCCAATTTTGATTGAATTTGGCCATCAAATTTATTGAAATTATTGATTTAATATTACAAATAAATCCAACAAATTGCAAAACCATAACAACATCCAAATTATATATTAATAAATTTAGAATATCTAATTTCATTAAAAAAATAATTAATTAATTAAATTTATCTTCATTTCTAGTTTTATTAAAAAAAACCAAACAAAATAAATAAATTGGTTTACTATCCATTGAAATGATTCTTAAATACTACATATTAAATTTAAATGAGAAAACATCAAACTCAATTGCAGTTTATGACACAAGATGGAATATGTTAAGACATAACAGAATAAATGATCTACTCAAAGTAGAATGCAATTATAAGGGTCGAATCGTCTATCTGTAAATCTTTAATGTTGTTTACAAATATGTACATTGCGACGAGAGAATCTCTCGAGCATTGCCAATATCTGAATTAGCCATAACCATGCTAGCCCAAAATATAGATACAACGCCTACTGGTTACTGTCTAATCCCTTGTGACTCCTTTTACTCGAAATTAACTCCTGTCAGTATCGACTTTTGGTCAGAATAGGCTGCTACCATGCAACTTGAAGTTTCACAAACCCGAGAAGATTCAAGCAGATATCATCTATTAAGACGGCAAATACTAAGAGGATAGAACGTCTTAAAGGACTGCACTGCAACGATAACTTGCATAGATCAGTAAACACTAGCATGTGCAGTCCATCGCCTTTTGGGAATGGAAATCAATGATTTCATCCAGCTTCAAATTTGCAGGTGCTGGATGATCCTTTTTCCCAAACATGGTCGTCAGATACTCGAAAGCAACTTCGTCACAGGGAAGGGTGAGTCCCATCTGGTGATCAAACCCAAACTCTTCTTCGGCCTTCACTAACAATGCCCGGAACAGAGAATGATTGAAATAAGTGGCAGGAATGATATATCTACTTCTTTCTCTTCCAACATACACTGCACAATGTCCCTTGGGAACATCTAAAGGCAGAGCAGAGCATGATCTTCCCATGGCCTCATCTTCCATCACGAAGTACCGTGTATTCTTTGCAGAAAGGGCATATCCAGTCCCTTTATAGCCCTTTGCAAACTTGCAAAACGCCCTGATTATCTGCTTCACAAGAAGAACTTGAGGATTCCTCAATCTTCTTGCCATTGCCGTTGATTAGATGAGATAGGGGCAAAGAAAAAGAACTTTCAAGCTATTTCTTCAAACCGAGTGCAAGACTGGATGTCAAAAGAAAGCATCGGCTTCGTATATATAACAATTGGAAGTAAGGATCCAGCAAACAGAAGCAAAGATCCCATGTGATGAGATACCAATGGTGTATGACAGTTGGGTCCACTGTGTTCTTATGGACCATATACATGATGCCTCCAATACGGAAATTTAAGCCCACCTGCTATGGGAAGCGACTAAGCAGCACGAGCGTGGCCCCAACAAATGTAGGGATGCCTGGAGACCAATATTAATGCGTTGTTGTTTCGAGAACCCATCTCTTTCTTATCACCCAAAAAGTGTTGATGATATTATTGACTTCTGGAATCTGATCATTTCACACAGAATGTGAGGACCGGTTTTGTAAGTAGTGCAGACATATAAAGTAGGATTGATGATTTGTTTATTCATTTATTTCGAGTGGCCGTTGTAATTGTTAATCTGCCTCTGTAAATATCTATATCCAGCAAGAGAATTGTATGGATTGAATCTAATCCTGACATAAACTAGACGTTCACGTGTAATTTGACGTGTGTTGTAAATGTTGTTCGATATATCGACGACCGACAATCGACTCACAAAACTATACCAACACCCAAATTTCTGTTTAATTTACTGCCTAGTATCAATTACAGGAAAACGTATAGAATACGTATATGAGCTACTCACTCAGTTTGCGAACGATACCGAACGTCTGACTTAGTCTGGCCTATCCGTTTGAAGCAGTCTGGTCACCACCCGTGTGAAGTTTTCTGCTATTTCCGAACCTAAGGGTAAGTATTTCCAGCCGTTGCCACCAAGGTTGTGACGGCCTACCCGTTACAGCTTGTTGAGGAATGGTAGTTGGTTTTGCCGCGCACTGCAATCAATTGGAGCTGTCAGTCCAAGGCCCGGCCCTCCAAGGAATCAATTCAATGGGCTTTGTACGAATGTCCTTGGCTTTCAATTCAATGGCCTTTGCACTTATCTCCTTGACTTTCCTGAGGCATTGTAAGGACAATGATACAACACTTAGCCAACGAGATCAGGGGGCAGAAGAGGCCCATAACAAGCAGGTAACAAAGCAAGACAAGGAAAACCTAAAAGGAAGGGATAACCTTGTCTTGTCTTGCCTTGTAAGGTCTCGTCCCGCCCTCACTTCCCTTTCCATACGATTTGCTCGCAATTGAATTGAATTTGGAACAGACGAAGGAAAGCTGGGACTTTAACTTATGGTGGTGAACCTGTCCTTCATGGTTATCACTCCTTTTTCTCTTTACCAGATCCTCCCAACTAATCTCGCGACTTTCGTGGCTTCGGGAATCGTTTTATGACAACGTTTCAACGATATATGTCGTTTATGTTTTGGAAATTTGAGGATCCCTGCATCTAATCGAAATTTCGAGACGTTCTTAAATGAGGTGAAACAATGTTTTCATTTAAACAATACCATTCTGAAAGTTGTTCTTCACTGAATATTTTTGACTAATACTTCTGCTACCCTATCCAAACATTTTGGTCAATTCCTCATTCAGAACAACTATACAATAAAACAATAATTAAACGTTCATCCTGAGCACAAATGTGAGATGAAGTCCATATTCCATTTATGCAACGTTCAAATAGAACATGGCAATCATCATTTTTGCAAATCCATTCCCTAACCTATGAAGTCAATATCCCATTTACGCAAGCATGTAAATAATAAATTCTTTTTATGAAGTCAATATCCCATTTACGCAAGCATGTAAATAATAAATTCTTATGTGTGTTGTGTATATATATTGAAATTGAGAGTTGGAACATTTTCAAAACATTTTCAAGAATTTGTCATATTTATGATATTAAGAAGGTTCAAGATGAAAAGCACTTTTTCTCAATGTTTATAATCATATTAAATCACAATTTCAAAATATTTTTTAAAATATCTATTTTTTTATCCATCAACACAACTTATGATAATATTGGAAAGCTTCTCTTAATGTTTTTCAAACACAAAAATAAAATTTATAAAAAAATCTAATCAATTTCTTACTTTTTAAACCAAATATAATATAGTTAATCATTCTCATCATAAATAATTATAAATATATTAATATAAGATGACAAAAAATACAAGTATTATGTTGTTTGCCTAAACCATCCCAGCAACAGAACAATTGCTTCCTCTGGATAACTACCCGAAATATATATAAAAAAATAGATTGTAGTCACTTATACAAATCTTAACTTAAAACTTGTGCTCCATGTTGTCTATTGTCCAGGGATTATCATACTCTATGCCAAAACTATACACATTGTGAGCTATTACAAAAAACATGGCATATTATACAGGAGGAGAGACCATCATTGCGGGAAACCTGAGGGTTAGCCTCCTCGAGATCATTAAACTTGATTCCAGTCTTGGCAGCCATGATTGTCATTTTCTTGTCAATCATCTGGTTTTGCAACTGAATATATTCCATCTGCACGGCAAGGTCATTGCGAGCAACAACTTGATTGGTGATGGATTTGCTAAGAAGAGTTTTAATGTGCCAATACAGGTATATGGTGAGGAAATATTTAGTTTCCCTTTCCCTTATAGAGTCTGTGTCTAGGATCCAGGGCATTATCTCAGCATCAAGGCATTATCTCAACATCAACTTTGACATCTACAGTTCTGCTCCTTTCCTAGCAAACCTCGGCTTCAAAATCATCCAGAGTAGCCTGGGCCTCTGGAGTGATGTGGCCAAAGTAGTTCTCAGTGGTCGTGATCGCCTGATGATGAGCCCGGGAGATCGGGAGCCGAGCTTGTTGGCTTCGTCCTCTGCTTGAACTACAAATATTATCCATTATTCCACGCCTATTTCATTGTCTAGTACCTGGCTTCCAACAATGATGACAAGTAGAGATATTCGTGTAGCCCCTAGCAAGCTGATTACTATTTTGAATGTTGATGTCACAGAGAGGAAAAAACACCAAAGTTGAATGTAGCCTTCAACCCTTTCCATTTTTCATCTTATCCTCGTTGCAAAGACTCATACCTATGTCATTATGATGTCTAGAGTTGTTGGGCGTCTGGCTTGTCTCCTCAAAATCAAAACTGAAGGGGTGGTGATTTTGGTTGCTCTATATTTGCATCAAGATTTCAGTATGATCCAATTGAGAAAACCAATGGGATATCCCGTCCCTCATGGTCGGATCTGCGTGCAGATGGCCAAAATTAGTGTCGGTTAACTCATACATGTCTTCCAACCTTATTTGGATCAACGCCCTTAATGCCCTTAAAGTCATATTAATTATTTTCATGTTGGATGGGGTGGGTGCAAGCGTGTCGCTTAGGGATTACCATCTGATGGCTGCGAGGAACTCGGTTCTCCCCCTATCTGTCAACTGAATTGAAAGGTTGAAGTCCTTTCTGACCAAATTATTACAGTCATGCTTCGGAAGAGAAGTCGCTTGCATGTTCCATTGTTGGTCAATGTTGCTACGCTGAGTGACAACCCCTTCATTAGCCATTATGTCTACTTCTTTGTTAGTTGAACAACGAACATGGGAGGGGATTATCACTTCAATGAGAGGTATGAGAGACTTCATTCTTTCGAGGCCTCCCTCTATTCTCCAACCTGAGGAAATTATGTTGATTGGAAGACCATGGAGCATGTTTCAAAGTATTCTAATGATGATGAGGAAGTCCCCTTCTACCATGATTTTACTGTATCTTTCTTTGATGGCTATGGTTAAGCCTTTGTCCAGGGATAACAGTTCCACAACATTATTGGTGGAAACGCCCATTCCTTTTACAAAGATTCTAAGAATGGTTCCATCATGATTTTTGAAAACACCTCCTAGTCCCGCCAGGCCCAGATTCCCTTTGGAGGTGCCATCAAAGTTAAGTTTGATGAATCCCTCAAGAGGAGGAGACCATTTGATTGGGGAGGAGGGGGTAGGATGAGGAATAGTGGGGTTGCAAAGTAGGTTATGAGGCCTAAAGATCTCAGGATGAAGGCATCCGAGGGACTGACTACTTTTCCAGTCTTGATCAGTCCATTTTTTCATTTGGATTGTTTCTCTGATGTCTTTTTGAGTTTGATCAAATATGATGTATGTCTTCTCACTTTTCCCTTTGAAGATTATCTGGGTCCTTTCTTTCCAAAGTTCCTATAAAAGAAAACCTAGTAGCAGTTGCCAAGCTCGTGACATAACAGGATTGGGGAAATCAATCTGATTCCAATGGGTGATAGCTTCATGAAGGCTGGAATTTTTACGGAAGGTAGTCGAGCTTAAGTCCCAAATATTTGAGGTGACTTGACAGGAGATGTTTTGTGGTCTTGTGTTCTTGATGACAAAGCGGACAGATGGAAGGTCTTGCAAATCCTAGTTTTGTCAGATTTCCCCAAGTCGTGAATTTTTTTTTTACCAGTAGCCAAAGGAAGAGTAAGACTTTGGGCCAAAGATTTTGATTCCAAATTTGCTTCGAGGTGAGATTAGGGATGGGCGGTTGTTGTTTGTTGTGGATATTGTAGGATTCTTTTGTTCTTTCGTTTGCTTCGAGGTGAGATTAGGGATGGGCGGTTGTTGTTTATTGTGGATATTGTAGGATTCTTTTGTTCTTTCGTTTGGACCATACCTGTTCCATTTTATTTTAACTAACTCGTCCCATCCACCACTGGATTTGATGAGTTGTTCCATCATTGCATATTAATTACAAAATCCTTGAGGTTATTTCTCCCTCGTAGGGATGGAATTTGATGGGCAAATTGTCAGTCAAGGGTGATTTGCCCGTCAAATAAGTTAAATGTTTTTGACAAACCGCCAACATTCTTAGTGAAATCCGTCAAAACGTATATCTCAGTTGTGGAAACCGTCAAATTTAACGAGATGTTGGGATTTGAAATTCCAACCTTGCTCCCTCGTATCGTCGATTGGTCGTGATTTCTTGGCGGTTTTCCTGAATGAATGCTTGTGTGGTTCTTTTATGGCCTGTCACGCTGACGGTCCAATTGTCTTTTTCATGTTTTACTACGTTTAACGGTCTTTTCGTGCCAACCTATGAACTGGTTATTTTCCTTCCATCCGTACATGGCATAGTTGGGCCTATTCGTATCTTCTCTTTGAACTTGGCGTAGTGTTCACTTCTTGTGAGATGATCAGCTCACCCGCACAAGTTCTGCTACCTTGGGATTTCACACACTTTTTTTCTTTCTCCTATCACTACCTTTTTATTGCTTTTCTCTCATTTTTCTACTTTTTATCGCTTTTCTCTCCTTTTATACTTTTTATTTGGTTTTTCTTGTTTTTCTTGCTACTATGGTACACTTACTATATGGTACACTTACTATAATACAGGGGTTCTTGCGCAACATAAGTTAATGGTCAGTTGTCTTTAAAGAGTTTCATTCGACTTCCATTCACCAGTCCTTCCATGTCCATCCAAGGTTCCCAACCATGCAACACCTATCTCGGTTATCTATTGGATTACATAAGGACCTAACCAGTGCATGTGAAACTTCCCTGGGTCCTACAGATACTTGTTGTCATAAAGTAATACCAAATCACCAACTTGAAATTTATTGGATTTAATGTGTGGATCATGTCGGACATTTTCTTTGGATTTCTGAACCTACTGATGGAATCCTGCAATAAACCAGTCCTCCTCAAGCTGAACTAACTACGCCAATCTCTCCTCTATTGCACCCGCATCAGAGAGCTGAGTGATTTCTGCAATGCGCAGGATAGTTAGAATGAACTCCATTGGAATCATTGCTTCTTGTCCGTAGACCAACCAGAACGATGTCTATCCCATTAGTTTGTTACTTGTAGTTTTATATGCCCATAGTATTACAGGGATGCGTAAGTCCCAATCATCTCTTTCAACATTGTAGATTTTTGGCAAAGCATTCTCCAAAATCTTATTAAACGCTTCCAATGTGCCATTAGCTTGAGAGTGATATGGTGTACTTTTGTGATGATGAATCTGAAATTCCTCAGTTAATGCAGTAATGGTTTTGTTCAGAAAGTGTGTACCTTGATCACTAAGTAATATGCGTGGATATCCAATCTTGGTGACTACATTCTTGAATAGAAACCGCGCAGCAGTCTTTGCAGTGCAATTAGTAACTAGTGTTTCTTCTACCCACCTAGTTAAGTACTTTGTCGTAGTAATGTTATATCATACTCTTGATCTCCTTATTTGTGGGTTGATCAAACCTACAAAGTCAATGTCCCACTTATCAAATGCTTGCAATGTGTCTTGTGTATTGAGTGGCATTTCATCACGTCAAGATGGTTTAAACACTCTTTGTCATACGTCGCATGACTGTCAATACTCCTTCACATGTTTGTGTAGTGTAGGCCACCAAATCCCTGCGTGAGAAATATTTTTTGTCGTTTCTTTGCCTGCGTAATGTCCTCCCAAAATCCCATCATTCACTTCCTCCATTATAACTGACCTTTCATGTTCTAGTACACAACGCTTCAATATCCCATTTGCTCCTAATTTATACAAGTTATCGGTAATGAATTGATAGTTTGTTGCTTTCATTACCAATTTTTTCTTCTATGCAATTGTCATGTCAAAGGGTGCCACACCTATATTTAGAAAGCCCACAATGTCCACGAAGTAATCATCCACCATCCTTACTGCAAACAACTACACATCCGGGAAATTATCATCTAAATTGCCTGCATCCTCTCCTATTAATATGAACAAGAGATGATGAGGTCCTACATTCAACTTCCCTGGTTTTACTATGACCTCAAATTCATATTCCTGAAATAGTAATAGTCATCTACATATTCTTCCTCCTAAGAGAGGCTTATTGACTATGTACTTTAATGTAGAATGATTGTTGTACATCTTGAAGTGAGATCGAAGTAAGTAATTTATGAACTTATGGAGCACATAGACCATGGCCAAGCCTTCTGGTTTTGTAGTGGTATATTTTTTTTTCAGATACAGATAGCTTCCTAGTTGCAAATGCAATCGGATGAACGATGTCTCCTTCTCTTGGTTTTGATGGTACTACGCCCAATGCAATGGATGATGCATCTACTGGACATGGAACTTCTTGTTCCAATCTGGAAAGATTAAAATGTGTGTAGTGACCAATCTGTATTTCAGTGTGTCCAACCCCTTCTGACAATCCTCATTCCATTGGAACTTGGATTCTTTCTTCAATAACTTCTCCATGGGTGTTGTAATCTATGGATACCTTTTGATAAAAATTTTGTAATAACCTGTATGACCCAAAGTTTCCCTCAACTGTCTAACTGATGTCGTAGGTTTGAAGTCTAGAATTACTGAGATCTTGGATGGGTCAACCAATAGTTCTTGTTTGGATACTACATGTCCTAGTAAAATTCCAAATGGTGCAAAAAAAATACATTTATTCAAGTTCAATGAAATCTGACATTGTATGCATCGATCTAACATGAGACGAAACACTTCTATATGATCTTGCAGTAGACTAAACACCATCCAATCATCTAAATAAAATTCCAAAAATTTATGGATGAACTCCTTGAATGCTACCACTACTACTCTAGAAAACATTGTAGGGGCATTCTTCAATCCAAATGGCATCACCATGCACTGATAACTACCCCTTGTTTCAAATGTGGTTTTGTGTCTATCCTCTTACGCAATTTTCATCTAATGGTATCCAGAGAATCCATTCATAATCAAATACGTTTCTTGACCTCCTACATTCTCCAGTTCTTTATCTGTGAATGGTGTTGGGAATGGGTTATGTAAGCATGCGTCAATCAACTTCCTTAGATCCACGCAGATCCTAATTTCTCTGGTCTTCTTGTCCTGCACCACCACTAGGATAATCCACTCAGATTCTTCTACTAGTTCAATAATTCCTGCGTCGAGAATCCTGTCTATTTCATCCGTACCCTTCTCCTTGTACCTTAGGTTCAATCTGTAAGGTCTTTGTCATATTGGATTAGCTTCAGGTTTCAGTGGAATATTCATCTCGCCTAAATCTTTTGTTATCCCTTTCATCTCAGAGAATGTGGTTGGAAATAATTCTTGATATTCTCGTAATAAGTCTGTCAATTTCTCAATTGTCCCATCGTTCCAATATTCTCCTATCTACGCAAACTTACGATTCTCCATCGTCCCAATGTTGACTTTTTTTGTCTTTAAACTTTGTGTGTATGTGGTGGATACTAGTTCTGGCCCTTCTACTACATGTGTTGCTTCTATCTCTAGTACCTGCACATTCCTCGTATCTTCTTCCTCGTATTCTTCCTTCGTGATAGGTATAGCATTCCAATAGATTCTAGACTGTCATATTGGCTTTGTGTGCACTTCCTAATGGTTCTTTTTCCATCAATTCTACCTTCGAGAAGATCTTTGTTCGGATGGTCTATAGTTTTTCATGTATGGAGGGGGATTCATGTTCAAATGTGAACTTAATTTTAAATCTCTGGACCAATCCTTCCCATTCTGTTGTCTCCCTAGGAATCTCCAATTCTAAATACCAATTCTTCGAGATGGTGTCCAATGTGTGTATGAATCGATGCATCCACTTTGTCTTTGGTTATGAGCTCCATAAATATCTTCATTGGTCTATGTGACTCGCCGGTTCGGCCTCTCTTGTGTATTTTTGTGCACTTTATGCTTCCTCGGTCCCAAAGCATGTCTGCATAAGTCTACTACACTATGCCCAGTCCTTCATTCCCTTTTTGTGCACGACCCACCATCTGGGTGGAGTTTCCTTTAAGATGACATCCAGTGACAACAACCTCTGTTGTTCAGGTACCTGTAACTGAAATTATTTTATAAACATACCAATCTCAGTCAATCCACCGTACCTGGGTGGGTCACATATCTCTGTGAAAATCTAGAATAAGGATTGGTTTATGCATACACATCTTCTAGTTGACACTTCATGCATCCTATGTTGCCAATTCTCTAGACCAACTTCTGAATATGGTGTTCGCGAACTGATACTTCTCCAACTTAGCATGCCATCCATTGTTGGGTCCACACAATCCTCCATATGTGAAATCATATTATATAAGTTGTACATGTCATTTCCCCTCGTGGAATCTAAGTATCTCTTCCCTTTTGATGGGTCCAAAGGTGCAGTAAATTTTAGATCCCCAACTTCGAAGATCATCTCTCTCCTTTTCAAGTTAATAATTTCCTGATTATCGACCACCCATTCCAATCCCATTAAGGATGGATATGGTTGAATATCATATACTATCTCAATAACTTCAAAGTCTTCCATGTTGCACACTCCAACTATGTTCAGAGGTACTCTTGTTAGTCGCCCAATCGAGACTATCTTGTGTTGATTCACGAGCCTTAACTAAACAGGGGACCATATTAGTTCAAGTTCTCCCATCATCTCGCACGTATTCTTAAGTAGTACATTCACATCCGATCCTAAGTCCAAAATAACATTATCCACATCATACTCCCTAATATGTGCATTGAACTTGGATTCTTCATCGGTTCTCTTCCTGCGCAATACCTAATTTACCATTCTTTGTGTGACATGGGTGTCCCTTCCTTTTGCGTAGTGATCAATCATGTTATATAAAATATTGAGTGCATTTCTATCCTTCATCAGTTATACACAACTCTTTAATACTTTGGTTAGTGTACTTACTTGTGCACCTGACTTTTTAGGTATTGTTGGGTCTTCTATATGAGGAAATGATGATGTTGATGCTCCCCCATGTGGTCCAAGTATTTCATTTCTTGTGCTCTAATATGTCTCTTTTTTCCTGTTGAGGATCGAATGATGGCATAGAACCCGCTGACTTTCTTACCCACTTCTCTATTTGGTTTCCTTGAGTTGGAATATCTATGCCTTTCGGAGCTCCTCCCGATGTAACAACTATGATTTTTGGTCCTTCACTGTGTCTTTCTACTAATATCATCTGCACATTCTGATGTTGATGTTGATTCTTGTTTGGTTTTCCTCTGGCCTACCATTTTTCAACTACTTAGGGACTGTCCTTTGTTGCGTGATCCATCTGCAATATGTGCATGTGGTACACAGGTTCTGGAAATCTCATGCCAAGTGTTCAGGTTGATTATAGTTATAACAGATAATCGATCCTTGTCCTCCTCTACCAAAATTATCTCTACCTCGAACTCTACCAAAATTTTCTTTGCTCCCATGATTGAAACCTATTTGAGTATTATATTGTGGACCATTCCCATCTGTGCCATTTTTCTCTTCCTAGATCCTATACATATCCAATTTGCGCTCCCTTAGTAGGTCCAACATGTGACATTCCTTATCTTCATTCCCTACCAACTTGAAAAATTTGCAAAATAAGTTCTTTGGAGTACTATGATATTTTTGGAGTAATGGACACTTGGTGGGATGATGACCACATGTCTTAAAGATCTCATAGTATCCTCCTCCAGGTAGGGGATTCGACGCTCTCACTGCCAAGTACCATGAGAATGTTGGGAATTTGTCCTTGTGATGGCCTTCTGTCCTGCACTTTGTACACCAATTTTTTTCTCGTTTTATCCTTCACTTGGTAAGCTCAACCAACTGAATTGTTAATGCAACCAACTGTGTCTGTACCTTTTTCATTCCTCTTGTGTCTCCTATCGACGATGCCTCTAGTTTCATTGCAATCTACAGCACCTCAGGATGCAACATAACCTTTTGTTGAATCAGGGGCCTCCGAATGTGTGGTATAAGTCCAGGAATAAACCACTCTTGATGTTGTTGATCCAGAATTTGGAAATTCAATCTCCCCATCACATCCTTAAAGAGATGATTGTAATCCCATGCCTATTATGTTTGTACTTGTTTGATATATTTGAGCTCGGTTATGTACTGTGACTTTGAATTCGTCTTTTTGAACTCATTTAGTAGCGCTTGCTTTATCTCTACCAAGGTCATGGTCTGTCCTGTAGGCGTAATTCTCTGTAACTTCATATACCATACCAATGCACGACCTCTAAATGTCGTTGCTAACTGCGCAATTTTTACGACATCATATTGTATAATTTTAGCAACCCAAACTATATCACAAACAAACAAGTGTTGTTATGGATCCTCTAATCCCACTCCCTTGAATTTAGGAAGTCTAAGAGTATTATCTACTCCCTCCATTTTTATTTTTGTATTCCATCCTCTTGGTGATGTTGGTAAACTCTGATTTTGACTCTGTGCGCTACTCTCACTATTATGACTACTACTACTATGTAGTCTTTGACTAACCTTGATAGCTTTTGATAAGTCTTCAACTTTTATCTATTATTGTGGTGATGCACATGGGGTCGTGGATTCAACACAGGATCCTGTCTTAGTAGGAATTATGGGCTCCTCTATTATTGGACTGGATTGAGACCCTTCTTATTTTCCTCCTCCATATGGTATCTCCCCGATTCAGACTTGTGCGCAAGGTTCACTTTCTTTCATCTCACTTTGCTTCTCTTCTCTCCCATCCCCAATATTTCTCTTCTTGTACCTTCTTCCTCCACGCAACTCTCCAAAATTGTACTCTTCCTCTAGTATGTTTCCTTCATGCATCCTCAATCCCTTCCTCCCTCGTTCATTGCTTCCCTCTCTTGGATGATTCCCCTATCATAATCTAGATCCCCCTATGTGCGTGAAGCCCATTTAGCCATCGGACTTCATAATCATCACTTTTTTTTCACATAACAAAATTTTTATCCACATATTTAATGATTTCAAGAACCTTCCGTGTGGACTTTTGAAAACATTTCTTTTTACAACACTGTATGATTGAATGCAATCTACTCCGAATTTTGTAACATAAACCCCTAATATACTATCGAACCAAAAATCAATTGCTCGAATAGTTTGTTTACTTACCGAGTTCAATTGTTTTACCAAATTAGGAGTCCAATTCTTTGGCACTACAACACTAAACCTTCCCATCTTCCCTACCAACCTCTCTAGCCACTTGGTCAGAATTTTTGGGAATTCACCAACAAAGATTTCATGCAGATTCTTGAACACAAACTTTTGCATACATTTCTTGTCACTCATTCGAGGGTTCATGTTCTATTATCGCGCAAAGTCTTTTTCTTTGCATTCTAACCATTCTATAATCTCTTTCTTATTCGGCCTCTAAATCATTCTCTTAGTCGCAATTTCCCGGTTCTAGCAACAAAATCATTTGTTGGTTGGTTTCTTGTCTATGAATGGGTTGTAAGACACAAGGTTCAGTTTAACTATGACCAACAAACCCTCAATACACTGACCCTTTCAGCATTACATGCTTGTGTAGATGAAGTCTCACTAGAGGTATCTATTGGGGTTGTAAGAACCAGGTTTTTCCAGTTGTAAGGGAAAGGGAGGCGGATGTGTGAATCATTGCTTCTTATTCTAGATTATGTATGTTCTTGATTATTACCTAGATTATCACAATCATATATAAATATTGCAGCATAATCGATCCAGATACTAACTATATTCTGCGAAGTATAACATCATCTATAAATGCACATAGACAAGTAAAGAACACAAGACACAATGTCCTCTCTAAACTATTTCTTTATTCATCTTCTTTATAACTAAATGTCCATTACATTCATGATATTTTCATCACCTTGATTCTCTTCCACCCACACTAATATCCCAATCCCATTACATATTTATACCCAAAATCTAGGGCTTAAATCCTTATTATCCAAAAATAGTTTATTACAATGCATGCCATGGGAAACTTTAGTTAACTAGTTGTTTGTCTTCTTCTACTTCTCATTCTTTATACAACTTTTCTATTGTTATTCTATTTCTGGAAAGTCACACTGTCGTCCTTTGCGCTTCCTTCTCTCACTCGCTTGCTTTATCCTTTTTTCTGTGCATTGTCTCTGTCATGCGCGTTATCCGTCCTTCTATGCCCTTTTACCTTCTATGCGAGTTCTTCTTTTTTCATTATTTCTTCCTTTTGCATGCTTCCTTCCTTTTTCGCTCTTTATTCCTTCTACGTGCTTTCTTCATACTTAGGTTTTTCTCCAAAAATTCATACAAAACTTCATGTCCAACAAGTGTGTACCAAAGAAATTACCTACAACATTTTCGGTGTGATTCATTTAAAATTTTCAACCACATTTATTTTCCCATTGGCTATAAGAGGTTTCCCGACCCCAACTCTTAACATTGTCTACCAAGTGCTCTAGGAGCAAGGAGATCATCAAGAAACAAGAAATAAAACATAAATCTCCCTCACCCTCCACGCATAGCCATCATCCATGTGGAAGTTGTCTAGGTAAGACCTGATCCACCTAACAATGTCACAGTTTCAAAAGGGTAGTATTTTGTTTGATATATTGAATCAATTTCTTGAATATACAATCTTTGACCCACCTATCCATCTCGACCCTCTGCTTCTTAATGTTCACCTTTTCCATGAGCATATCCACCTTAAAATATCCATAGATGACGCTCACCTGTAGGTTGCTCTAACACCTGGCATTAATCCTATCACTTTCTTCTGATTCTCCATTTGATTTCCCTGGCCACAGAGCAAGTCTAATTGTGTGTCTAACCATTCGGGATGATAAGCCACTAGACTGGAAGTTTATTTTTCCTTTTAAATAAGTGAAACTCTAAGACAAACACTCAAGTCATTGGAAAGTATCCAAACTCAGACTTTATTTGACATGGAATTAATCTATCAAAGGATAAAGATTCGGTCTCTTAAGGCCTTAGCATTCAAACCCATATTTTGACCTAACACCTCGGTCCAAGACTTAACCAATATATGAAAAATCGTAGTGTAAATGAGGGGGAGTTGTTATGAAGTGTTTCATCCCAACTAACAATGTTCAAATTAAGGCCTCAGGTTCATTTGGGGCGTTTGGCACTAACTCCTTCGATCTTCACCAAAGTAGTTGAGATAAACTTTGTTGGCTTCCACATTACCAAACGGTAAACTTAGTAATAATTGCTTTGATACACTCATAGGTTGTCACATAAACTCCTTTGGTACAAAAAATGAACGGTCAACACACTTAATATAAACTGCTTTGGTTCTCACTAAAGGAGTTAACATGAATATCTCGGGTTTCTTATATTTATATACCGGCACACTTCACTCAAGTTTCATTGGTCCACTTGGGGAATTTCATACGAAATTTCCCAGTGTGTTTGCATGATTCCTTCCGACATACACCGGAGTATTTTTCACTAACCCCTCCAATATGCAATATGGCCCATTGACACACTTAAATTTAACTCCTCTGATTTCCATCGAAGCATTTTGCACGAACTGCTCCAGCTTTAATCTTTTTGGCCTTTTCAACAACACTATGCTCGCGCCTTTTCATTAAGGATTAAACAATGCATGTTATCATACTTTCTTCGCCCAATGATAACCTCCAACCCATTATCAACACAAGTGATTCCTTGGGTATTTCACTTTAGATGATTAGACAAGTTATTTTTGAATATGTTTGTATCAATTATTGATTTGTATTTGCACTAAACTTATCTTTGCTTGCATATTTAGATATATCCCCGAGGAAGACAACAACCAACAAGGCACCTGCCAAAGAGACCTTCGGGAGTGGCTGCCAGATCAAAGATGACGCAAAAATTATTGGGGAAATGTATAATAACACCTATGGATTTATCAAAAAGGGAGAAGATACCCTTAGATGGGGTGACATATATCAAATGTTCAAAAAATAGAATTTTTTTGTCGATGCAAAAGACCAGGATGAACTCAAAATTTTCAAGAAAATCAGAAAATATGGAATTGATAGAGTAGCAACCCATGCTACTATATTCCCTTGCATTGATGCCATTGACTGGATACTAAAGCACATAGATTTGGGGAACATGTATATCTATAATGATAGGGGACAACCCATAATTTCATTCCAACCCAAAGACCTAACCAATTGTTATCATCTAGAGAAGGGAACTAATAATCTAGACAATGAGCTACTTGATGAATTCAAGCATACATCTAGAGAGTTATGCCCCATATGGTAAAATCCTGACAAACAATTCAAGATCATACCCACTGACATATACCCCACAGCCACACTAAAAAAACCTTATCAATACATGGTGGCCATGTTATGCAAGTTGTATGGAGAACCGATTGCCTCTAAATTTCCCCTATCATATATGCCATTGATTCACTATTTTCTAGATAAAGGATCATCGTTCAACTAGGATGACATCTTGTCAGCAAACCTAGTAGAAACCATAACTATGGTAGTAGAAGCCTCGCCTAGGACCTTCCTGAGTTTCTACATGTCCTCTTACCTCGTAGACATCATGGGCCTATCCCACTAATACCCAAAGATGGGTTAATCATGACAACCAATAGACACAACCATTCATATATATTGCAAAGTGTTGTGGAAGAACAAGTACATAACAAAGTACCAAAAAATCTATGAGAAATCATTATCCTCATTGTATGAGTTCATTTTATGCACACCAGCCCCATGTATGACTAAAAAATAAATATCCATCATCAAGAGGATTTGGGACTGGTACTTGATGGAACACGACACTTATATCAGGCTGTATAGAGCCATTAAATCCTCTCATCCACTTCCTCAGTTTGTACTTGAAAAACTAGTTCTTTAGGAAGTGGCTTATCAAACAATGATCAGTGGGGTTGGAGGGATGCTTTACTTAGATAAGAAGGCTATATGGCCACCACTCCCATTGTGGATTGGCACCTATTTCTTTGCAAATAAAAAGTAGGACCAAGAAGAGGTGGAAACATTGTTTTCATACCACTTTGGGGAAGAGAGGTTCATGAGGCATGACCTGAAGCAGGTCATCAAAGAGCATTTCAATAATCTCATCGTACCATGGGAATACACATCATAAGTTTGGGAAGACGAAGAAGTGCACTATGGCGCAAGGACCTATGATGAAGTCACTTTAAAAAGGCATGGAAATACCATAGGGAGGATTGTTGATGAAGAAAGAGAAAGAGAAGAGGCCAGAAAGAAAGAGAAAGAGAAGAGGCCAGAAAGAAAGAAGAATTATAGGAAGCAGAAAAAGGATATGCCATGACTATATCTATACAATCGAGATCTACTGAGGAAGAATAAACAATAACGTATAAGAAGCGGAGAAAAAAGAAGAATTATGTCACTAAAAAGAATAAGAAAACTAAAGAAGCTAACTCCAAGTCCAAAGTCAATGCAACAATAGTCACAGTAGAAGAAAAATAAAAGGTTGTTTCCCATAAGGAATTCGAACAAAAGGAAGAAGTCAAGAAGGTGACAACAAATGTAGTAGTGGCGGTAGAGACAACGGAAAAGGAAGCTAAAGAATATGTTGATAAATAAACTGAAGAAGAGAGAAAAAAGAAGGACGTTGAAATACAAAATGACGATGCTCAACCAATGGACACTGATACCCCAGATATNATAGGCTAGGGTTGGGATTTTGTAGTCCATTTAAGCCAAGTGAAGTACCTAACCTAAAGAAATTCACATATGAGAAGGTCTTGGGAATAATTGCGCAACAACAAGTGAAGAAGGTGTTGATGACTGGTTGAAATCTAATTCTAGTTCTCATGCAAACCCCCATTATAGGAAATGTCATTGAATACCCAGTCAACATTGCCTATGCTGGCTCATCTTTCATGAATTCCACTGAATATAACATCCAAAATTTATACCAGATAAACATAGAGAAGGTGGAAAGAATCACAGAACTAGAGGAACAACTCCAAGAAGTAAAAGTCGATGAGGGTAGCTTGCAGAATTTCAGGGCTAACACAGAGAAAGTCAGAACAGAGATAGAAGAGGTTATCATTGACATGTACTCCCATCTACACATGTTCCAAGAAATGACTGCCACCATCATCGATCAAAAGAGTAGAGTAAAGGACAAGAATACATAAATTAACACTATATAAGAGGGCATAGACAATATAGGTAGGTGGATTGTATAAAATCTTGATGCACCAGATGGACACCCTCTCCCTTCAAGCATGGAGAGGAAAACATACATCTATTCATTAGAGCATTGTCATTAAGCTGGATAAAGGGGAGACAAAGAGACAAATAGATTGATGTAAACATGTTCACACTTTCAGAAAACATCACAAGAATTGATCAAGAGGTGTCGACTTCCCCAGTTATAAGAGCTCGGAAACAATCTCATAATGGAAGAACTGGTCAATAAGATACAATACAACGGAAGTCATAGAAGCAAATTCACTGAACAACCACCACAGTAACGTTGGACATAATTGAACAATTCCTCATACAACCAACCAAATTCCATACTGTGATTCAAGCATTCATGGATACATTATCAAAGGACATAAAAACCCTCAAAGAAAACACAACCATGCATGCAGTTTCCCTTGACGAATTATCATACTGCCAGATCCAGCCATTGTATAATCATCTAGAAATATGGACAACATACATCCAAGACAAGAGTCCATGAAATAGACAAAATAGAAATTCGAATTTTTTGTTAACCACATTCTATTTTTTCTTTTTACAACCACCCTCAGTTTTGTCTTTTCCCCCTACATGAGTCACATTCCTATGCAAGGAGCTCTCATGGAGAAATTTATCTTAGATTGGCTTGACCTTGGAGATTGGAAATTTGTCTTGAGATTGTTAGCCTCGTTAGAGTGGTTTTGAGCTTTGCTTTGTTAAGATATATTGTGAGTAGTTATCAGATCTACAGTTTCAAAATCCATGGATCAAAAGTGTGTGGGAAGCAAGGAACTATTGGAAGGAACCTGACAACATCAAGGCATCCAGTTGTATCTTTCTTCAACATTCTTTAATGAAGCTATACTTTTCTTTCCTATATGAATGTTATTTGTTCATATTGTATGATTCCTTGATCATGTACATAGTTTCATATCAAATAGACTATGTTATTCTTGTCTTCATCGGCTTGTGTTTCTTTCCAGATATTTCTCCATAAGCCTCACGATGGAGCTGAGATTACATTGGCGAAGTTGGATCTTCAATATTTAAAAGGTATGTTCTAGATCCATTTCTCATTTGATAATTGAAATCTAAGGAAAGAGTAGTGTAATGTCTTGTTTTTTTCTAGTTTCGTAGTGAAGCTAGGGGGATTGATTTGTGTCTGCACTTTACCGATTAGTCCGATAAAAAATTTGGCAACCGTACCGGGGAAACAGATTGTTTTCCTAGTTTTTCTTGCTTTCTTGCTTTGATTGCTTGGGTTCTATTTTCTGAGTCACTGGGAGATCCATATTGACTCTTTGGTTGTTTAAATTTATTGGAAAACCTTCATGTTCTTTATTTTTTTCCATTTTTTGTTTGATCGTTGCACCTTGCTTTGAGGGACAGTGCGATGACTTAGGATCGACACACCCCACATTTTTAACACAGTGCGACGACGCCACACTGTATTTTTTCTCTAGGCTGCGACGACCCGAGATCATTGCTCTTTGTTGGTCTTACAATATGTGACGATTTGGGAAATGTTTATCTTTTGGTGGGTTTTTCCTTACCCAGATCTAAGATATGGTTTTGGGGTGATTTGTTGGGTATGATTACAGTCTACTTGACAACTTGGAATTTTCTTTTAGCCCTTATTTGCTTGGTTTTTGCTTTGTTTTCTTTTGAAAGATTTGGTATCTTGCTTTGAGTATCTTTCAGTTACAAATCTTTTTTTTCTTTAGAATTGTTTGATGAAAGAATTTATTTTTCTTTTATTGAATAGTTCATGTTAAAAGAGAAAATTTGTTTGGGTTTCTTTGTTTTTTAGAGATTTGCTATTGTTTTTTGCTATCTTTGAAAAAAAAAAAACTTGCTTTACATTAGATTGGGGGCATCCTTGCATTTGAAGTAGCAAATTGGATGGTTTTTGGCATTTTTTATCTTGAATCGTGTATTGGTGTACAGTCTCTTTGTCTCATTTCTTGAAGATATTGATATTGATGAGTTTAATAAAATTTTGGGACATTGTACATTTGGGTATGATAAACGTTTTCTCCTTCTCGTAATATAACTTTCATCGAAGTGAAATATTTGCATTCTCATTTCTTTGCATTGTTTAGAATCAGTCAAAATATCATTTAGTCCACTCCATTTTCCTCTTGAGTAAACAACAACCTTAAAATAAAGCGCTTGTAAAAATTGATTAGACATTTTTATATTTTTTGGTAGAAAACCTACATTAGATTAGTTGTAGGGATTTGGAATAGGTGTGAAACATAACTTTCCAAAGCTGTAAACAAACAATAGAATATTGCACTAGGGAGCGGTGAAATACACTTGCTACATTTTGTCCTGGGAAGCCCTTCTAACACAAGGCTCAATCACGAGGTCGAATTAAGACTGGCAGAGTTACTCACCCTACTTTGTTGGTCTTGGTGTAGAGATTGTGCGTATTATGGGGGTCGCTTGAAGGTATACCCACAATTATGAGTGGAAGCTTTTCGAGTTGATTTTGGGCTAGATACCCTGCCTTTGCACGTTGATCAGACTCTCGACTGTTTCCCCAGGTATCAATGTTGTAGTTGGTAACCTTAGTGGCCTATCTCTTTAGGGTCTTTACACAAGGTGACTGTGGAGGGGCAATTCTTCATGGTACCTGGTATCGATGTTGGCCAAACTTACTCGGGCTCCTTGGAGGGTATACCCACGATTATGTGTGGGATATTGCACCAAGGTGTAAGTTCGTTAAGAAGGTCATAAACATAACTTTTCCACCCTCTCTATCTCATCCCCTTCTTACATTGTTCCCAGGACGTTGGATTTCATCACCAACTTGTGTGTTCATTGTGAGAAGGTTTTGTTTGCTTGCTTGCTAACTATATTTTTAGCGTGTGCTGCTTGTTTTCCCTAGCACCAAGGTGTAAGTCCGTTAAGAAGGTCATCAACGTAAATTTTCCACCCGATCTATCTCTTCCCCTTCTTACATTGTTCCCATGACATTGGATTTCATCACCAACTAGTGTGTTCATTGCGAGAAGGTTTTGTTTGATTGCTTTCCTACTAGATTTTTAGCATGTGCTGCTTGTTTTCCCTAGCGGACTCTAGATTGGATTTTTTGTTTTAATGGCGTCAGTCCCTGAAATGACCAATGAAGGAATCCATGTTCTAGGAGAAACTTTTGTTTTTCCTTATTATAGAAACATTGGTCCTCCTCACATCGCTACTTTGAGCCTTCTAGGCCTCACAATTGGATTTTTGGTGTGGTTGTTTTCCACTCAGGTAATCCCGAATGCAGTAAGTTCTTCGTTCATAAGCACTTCCCCCCAAGAACATCAAACTCATGTTGATCCTTCACCTCCTTCACTGGTAAAATATTCTTCGCCTTCTTCACTTGCAAGGTCTTCTTCTATTTCATATTCTTCGTCAAGTGAAACCTCTGAAGCTAGTAGCCCGGTGGATAAGAAGAAGAAGAAAAGGAAGATTAAGAAGAAGAAAAATAAGCAAGGGGAAAAACTTCCCATTAGAACAAGATTTTCCTCACCCTATGCAATCTTGAAGAGAGGGCTTTACTCCATTTCCCTATGAAGACTTACTTTCCCTGATTAATGAATCCAGAGACAAAAAATAAATATTTTTCCACTTGTACACACTTTGCAAGTTATACAGTATGCGTATACGCTTGTTGCTCCACTAAAGCCCGTGTACATCAGGATTTGTGCCAGAAAATCAAAAATAAATGTCAGGTTTCCATGTCACGACAGAAGATCTCTAATCCTTGGCCTTCCATATACTAGAAACATTCTGACTCGGCCCTTCAATTGAATTTTGAAGGCTATAAAGAAGCCAATTCCAAGCTATGGAAAAGAGATAGAGAATTCAACTTTGAGAGCAAAGTTACTCTGGAGAAATTATTAATTCATTATTGAGTCTGCATCCCTTTGTCCTTTAAGTCCGAACATAGTGTCCAACGCCCAAGCTCTTCCCTTATTGATGGAGAAACTCTTTGTCTCCCTTATATGAGCTTTCCTTTTGTGGAGGATTGAAGTGGTGGAGGCCCAATTGGAAGGAACTTGGTTTCTCGGTTTCGAACTATGCTGATACAGAAGTCTGTAATGTTTTCACTTCTATTGATCATTTATTAATAGAAATACTCCTTTCCCATCCAATTGTTATCTTGCAAATATGTGTATTATGATCCATGGGCATGCTTGTTTTGAATATTAATGGAATATGCTATCTAATGTTCTAACCTGTTATATTATCACTATATGCTTGCTTTGCTTGTTTGTTGAGAACTCGTTGCAGGTATAAAGTTTTGGGTCGAAGTGCTCAATGATGGACATCATCAAACATTTGGACGAGGTAGTCCTCTTTCTTAACTCCTTTGCACATTAGTTTATATAGCATATGTTGGAATTGATTCGATTTCTACAGTCACTCCTGTCTGCTATGGTTCACCCTAGCCATATAGATATTTTCCTCATAACACTTCCAACCACTGCCAAACATGTTGGAAAACAACCAGTTACTAATAATCATGATGGGAGTGTTGATGATGCCAAGAAAACCCAAAATCGTAAGCCCAAGTACCCTTGTAGGATTTGTAAGGGTATCCATCTTCTTAAGGATTTCCCTGGTCTATCCAAGGTTATATCAGAATGGTCTACACACCCTCGCTAGTCCACATCGCCAGCCTCTGAACAACATGTTGATGACCTCCCATCAACTAGTCAAGATACCGTTGGGAAGAAGAAAAGTAAAGTCAAGTTCTTGTGCATGTTATGCAAAGGGATTCATATAACTCACCTTTGCCCTTGTATGGATGAAGCCTCAAAATTACTGGAAGACATGATTGTTTCATAGCCTCACCTTCCAGCTGCTTATTGCAAGCTTACTCTCAACCCGCCTATAGTTGATGGAATGATTAATCCGGTCCCTTCGTTGGTCAATATGGTTGATCATGCGTCAATATGGTGAGGTCCTTAGTTGAACCACTTGACAAAGTGGTCTATCCGATACCATCCTTGGTCGATCCCACTCTCCCGTTAGAGAGTGAAGCCCAAGTGGTCGATTTGTTTCCACCCGTTGACCCGATTATCCCCTTGGAGAATGTAACCCAAGTGGTCAATCTGATATCATCATTGGTTGATCCTACTCTCCCAATAGAGAAAAAACCTAATACTGCCCATGTTTTTGTCTTGATATAGACTCTACCATGTTGGGGGGTATTCCTCCTTCTCCTGTGGAACCCCCTCCAAGTAATGAGGCCATCCCTTTTAATTGGGGTATGCTAATTGGACTTCGTCTTGCCTCTCACATTCCTTTCCAGATCATAGTACAGGTTTGTGGTTGGGACATTCCTCAGACGTTGATAGATGAAGGTGCGTATGTTAGTATTTTGTCCTCTATTGTCTGGCAAGATTTGGGTTGTCCTCAGATTGCATCGGTTGCACAGAATTTGTTATCTTTTAACAGAAGAACCAGTCAGCCTTTAGAGACCCTTCATCAGTTTCTTGTAACTTTGGGAGGGAAAAATATCTTTATTGATGTCATGGTAGTCCACGAACCCTTGCATTTCACTTTGCTCCTTGGGCAAGATTATGTCTATGCCATGAAAGTTATTATGTCCACTCTTTTTCGTGTGATATCTTTCCCTCGCGATGGAAGAATTGTGACTATTGACCAACTTTCGTTTGTTGGCCCTGACTTGACCATCAACTCAATGAACTCCCTAAACAGTTCATATGTGCATTCGATATCACCCCTGCCATAGGTCAATTATGTGGCATTGTCTCCCATGACTTCATTTTTCGATGACAATGAGACTCTCATTGTAAGATCAGTCTTGTATGACTTAGATCTGGTAGTTGAGATGGTGATCTCTTTGGTAGGTCTATTGGAGCTTGATCTCCTTACCCATATCGTGACCCTCAACATGTGTTCCTTTGAGAGTGTGTTTCTTCTGTCAAATGAAGATCTCTTGGAATCCATGACCAATTTTTGCCCCTTGACATGGTGTCCTTCTAGAGCATTGTCCTCTTGGAAGCCATGATCAAGAAGAGTCTGTTGAGAATAGGTTTTGTGATTTCAAGCTCATTAAAAAATGAAACCAGCTTTGAGCATGGTTTTTTTCTTTCAAGCTCATTAAAAAATGAAACCAACTGTGAGGATAGTTTTGCATCTCTGTAACAACCTCGTTAAAAAATGAAACAAAGGTTATAATCATAGTTCATGTTTTTGTGCCAAGATCGTTAAAAATGAAACAGAGGTTTGGGGATTGAACCTGGATTCTTAAGCATAGTTCCTATTCCTGTGTCAAGATCGTTAAAAAATGAAATAGTTTTCCCCCTCTTCAATTGAGTCAAGTACTTTGTTACGTACAGTATTTGAAGTTTCTTTTCATCTTCCTATTCCATTGGATGAATCGAAGCTTGGGGGGAAACTCTTTCAGCCTCTGGATTTCATGTTGAAGTTAAACCACTAGCTTCTTAAGCTGGGGGCTAAGTACCAACCATGCAAATATGTGAACCATGCATTGGGAAGTTAGAAGCATAGTTTCCTCTAGTTCGAGCTTGTGTAAAAATGAAACCAGGTCCAAGAATATTTTATTTTTATTTTTCAAGCTTGCGTAAAAATAAAACCTATCCCAAGCATAGTTTTGTTTTGTTTCAAAGCTTGCGTAAAAACAAAAACAATCTCGAGCTTAGTCTTTGTTCTTTATCGTGCTCATAAATCAATGAGAACGTAACTGAGTATACTTTTATCATTTTTTCAGACTCATAAAGGTTATACAAAAAAGGAACCACGTGGAGTCCCCTTTAAGCTCTTTTCAGACTTTTGAAACATGAAAATATTGTCGAACGATCTTGTTCTTTTCACGCTCGTTAAAGTATTAGAAATCACGTCTGTTGAGTGGTAGTTTATCTCTTTTTCAGTCTCATCAGTCTACTTTACGAAATAGGACATTTTGGAGTTTTCTTTAAGTGTTTTTCACAATATCTAAACATGAAAAACCCATGAGTTTTCTTTCTTTGGACTCATAAAACAAACATCAAAAGGCCCGTATGGGACCGAACCACTCCTTCCTAGGGTTTGTTAAACATACTCCGAGGGATTCATATGAAGTATGAGGTTACATTTCAAGCATATGTTATCCTCTTCAACCTTGTGTAAAAATAAAGAGGTACTTGCCAGAAATGGTGAGGGAAAATTGGGAAAGAAATGTGTCTAAACCTGTATTCTATGAAAGAGTCACTTTTGAACATGAAATCCTTTCACTCACTTTGTGTTTAGGTTGGAAAATTTTCTTGTCTATTGATCATACTGCTTTATAAGATTACAAATTGGTCTATGATCCCTATTTTTGAGTCATTATTTCCAAGACAATTGTCATGTCGACAATATGTTCAAAAGAGAAGTTCAACCCAGAAATCCTTCTATTGCGTCGGCCATTTATGCAGTCCTTAAGTCTTCTATTGCGTCAGCCATCCCTGAGTCAGTCATGAGTCACTGGTTACTCTGATCTACTTCAAATCTTGTTACTCATTTCATGTCATTGATGGGGGATACATTAAGGCCCTCCTATGACAAGTCTTTTCTAGTCAACTTCAACTCATTATCCATAGTGTATTTTTGGTGGCTATTTTTCAGATTTGAGTCATATTGGTGTGGATCCATAGTGTATGTTTGGTGGCCATCACTTGTACTACTTGACATGGATCTTTGTAGGTCAGCATTTATGCTTTGTGTCATTTGTATTTTGAGTATGGGAATTCCTACCTCAGTGATGATATATTATTGTACTGTATTTCCTTGTTTGTTGGCATTTTTTTGACCGACATGTTCCTTGCTCCCTACAAACACACGACAAAGTATTTCATCTATCACTCTGTTCTAACTTCATACTTTGGGGGGCTCTTTGTTACACATTAGTTTTTTGACCCTTATGATCGTTAATGATGTAAACCTATATGTTTCCTTTAGAGGGGTCAGTGGCCTGAATTCCTGAAGAAAGAAGGGAGAAGGAATTTGCCTGAGAGAAGAAGTTATATTTTCCATTGTAAAAACCCTATTAAGGAAGATCGTCATGGGTTGAACTATACACATGGTGTGGCGATGCTTGATCTCCACACTCTGCTCTAAAGCTAGGTTGTGATGTCGCTGCACATTGCACTATAGCTAGGGTGTGACAATCTTCGTACGTGGGAAAAATGAGCATTTTCTTGATGCTTCTAGAAGGAGAGGGTTCTATGGTGAGGTGGCCTTCGAATAGTTTGGATCTTACTCACTTTCATGATTTAGTGGGATCATACTAACCTCCTCACCTTATCCTCTTCAGCTTATAAAAGGAGAGGAGTTCTCATGGATAAAGTTATCCTAGATTGGATTGAGCTTGGAGATTGACAATTTGGCTTGAGATTGTTAGCCTGGTTAAAGTAGTTTTGAGATTTTCTTTGTCAAGATAGATTGTGAGCAGTTATCATATATACAGTCTCAGAATCCGTGGATCAAAAGTGTGTGGGAAGCAATGAAATGTTGGAAGGAACCTGACAACATCAAGGCATCTGGTTGTATCTTTCTTCCACATTCTTTAATACAGATATACTTTTCTTTCCTATATGAATGTTATTTATTCACATTGTATGATTCCTTGATCACATACATAGTTTCATATCAAATAGACTCTGTTATTCTTGTCTTCATCGGCTTGTGTCTCTTTGCAGATATTTTTCCATAAGCCTCACGACGGAGCTGATATCACATTAGCGAAGTCGGATCTTCAATATTTAAAAGGTATGTTCTAGATCCATTTCTCATTTGAAAATTAAAATCTAAGGAAAGAGTAGTGTATTGTCTTGTTTGTTTCTAGTTTTATGGTGAAGCTAGGGGGATTGATTTGTGTCCACAGTTAACAATTAGCCCAATAACAATAGATTTTTTTTTGCTAGGATAGAATAAGATAGATTAAAATTAAATTAGATTTATTTTCATACATAGTCTTCGTCTACATATTTACATTTCATAACCATCCATCTTCACCCTCATAACCAATAATGGCAGTTGGTCCAGAATCCAGATGGGTCTACTAAACCAAATGGTGCATAGTCTAATTGGGGCTTTGTATCATGTAATACCCCTTATTGTTGTTGGGCTAGGTGCTACAAGGAGGGCCTAAAATTGTATGCTTACATAAATGCACTATATAATCGTGACCATTCCTATGAAAACACTCATGGTCCAACCCTTTTCCCTAACATCAATTCACAACATGAGGTTACCTTTAAATACAAGAACCCTGCATTATAAAGTCCTATTGGGAGTCCTGAAACCCATACAAAAACTTGGTTTCATGTACCTTATGAATAATTATATGTAACTCATCGTATCACCCAAGGCTATGCCAAATTACTGGGAAATTTTCCCACATAATCATAACTTCCTAGGAGAAGAACTACCCATGAAATACTACCAAACAACCACCCCAACATTAAATTTGACTTTGTTAAATATTTTATTGAAACTGCTTTATAGGAAGTTCCCTTACCCTTAAATCAAATTCCTCCTGCCCCTCCTAAAATGGAACATGACTTTTGATGCACAACTGNACTCTTTACATGGCATTTAATGACAGTCACAATAATGCAGGGAAGTAAGCAATAGAACATTCAGCATCAGTCACACAAATGAGATACACAGAGACAAATATTTCTTGAGGAAACCCATACAGGGTAAAAACCTCTTCTTCTTTATATGATAAGTAATGTTTACATTCTTTACATTATCATACATATGAGCACCAACTCATAATCATGCTACAACCTTTGTTTTGCAAGCAACAACTTGTTGAGAGCACCAACTCTTCGTTTTCTCTAGCACATACTAGAAGGAAGTACCAACTCCCTAGTTTCTCTAGCACCCACTAGAAGGAAGCACCAACTCCCTAAGTGTTCCAGCACCAACTTCCAATCACACAGGCACCAACCTTTATAACAGAGAACAACAGTTCTCCCTTGCACCACCCTACCACCCTAGTTTTTCGGGCTGCAACTAGATGGAAGCTACAACTCCCTGTGTTCAAGCACCCACTTGAACCTCTAAGGACAACAATCCTCCCTAGAACCTCGCAACCACCCTGAAATATCAAGTTTTCTATCTATAAATTTATCACAGTGATAAAAAATTTATCATTGGCTTACCAGGCTTATCACTGCTCTTCTATGTTGCTCTGTTCTCCTACATTTGTGTCTCTCTGTCTGCATCTTCTTACCATTTCTGATCTTCTGTCTTTCTCTACTAGAGCACCTTAGCCTTCCTTTAGTGTCTCACTTTCTTGTTGCACACATGCCTTGCGCTTTATGTGCTTCTGCCTTTTATGCTCTATGCGCCATGACCATTCAATGCACCATCCCTCTTCTCTGTATTTCAGTTGTTGCACACTCCTCCTTCTACACTCTTGAATCCCTCACAACAACAACAACCCCTCTCTTCTTTGTTCTACATACTTATAGTCTCTGTGCAACTTGTGCATGCTATCTCTCCATGCTCTCTCCATGTCGAGTGCTCTGTGTAACACCCTGTTTCCCCCAACTTGTAAATATAACTGTACTGGCCAAGAACTATGGAAAACTCATAAATGTGAATATGTGATGTAAATGGACCTTGGGGAAGAGGTCAATGAATGTGAATAACATTCTAAATTTATTGCAGGACTGCTAATGAGGGGATGTGCAGAAAAAGATACCACGATGGCGGTGGAAGGCACCTGAAAAGGTTGCGTTAACTTCCACCGAGAATTAAATACCGTATTTGGACTCCACTGGCCCGGAGAACCAAAAGCGGCTCGCTGGTGCTAAAAATTAATGGCTCGCAGACTGGTAGGCAGATGGCTTAATGAGGGATGGGATGGTGAACCACCCATCCGTAGAGTCGCCAGGCCTGATCAGTGTGAGGGAAATCACGCCACATGCAACCTCGCGAGAGGATAAAGCGTATGGAAGAGGCGATTGAGAGGGAAGACGCGAGGGAAACTCTGGCATTACATAGAGTGAGTGAGAGTAGAGAGGAAGGATTGCAACCTTCGCTCCTAGTCATTGGCAGACAGAGAGATGCAGTCTCAGAGCATCGTGGTCTCAGCTTCGGGGTGGCTAGTAGTAAATCCATTGGGAGTCGCTACGCCTATGGTTGGGTGGAAACGAGCACCCCTCTCAGCAGTTGCATCCATTTCTGGTGTTATTTTCGGATAAGTGTTTTACATATTTGCATCTTGAAATTCATAGAATGATATAGATATATGTATATGCTCATAGAAATGCAAAAATTTATAAATGATTTCTGTGTAAGAATGTCTGTGCAGTGTTTGATAAGAATGAATAGATATATGTTCATAACAGAGGAACCCACGCAGAACGTACGTGGATAAAACAATTTTATTTATGCCTAGATTGAGCTAAGTTAGGCCCCAGCCCGTTCTCGGGAAGTTGCTTTCCCTTACCCATCTCCAGGGATGCCCGGTATAGATCTCTTCATAGATATTTCCTCCTTAGAAAGGTTCACCAAGAACCCAGAAAAAGGAATTGAATGGGCAAGTCTTAATAACCCGGTACGAGGAGGAATGACCCTCTTAAGGTTCCGAGGTAACAGCGTAGGGATGAGTAACAAATCGAAGGATGAGATCCTGTCGGAAGACCCATGGTCATTCACGACCATCAGACTGACGGGAGTAGTAAGAGCGTTATACCTCTTGCTTCTTTTCCCCCTATCTTCGTGAATAGTGAGGAAATCAGGACCGTAGGTTCCCCAAGGTCCATGAGAACATTTGGACCGTTAATCTTCCCACATCCACGAAGTAGTGGAAGAGTGCACGTGGTGGGATAGATTTGAATCCGTCAGATCTTGAGCAGATACCCGTTACCCGTTAGATAGGGTTAAGATGCTCGAAGCTTAGTCTCTGGAGTGTGCGCAGAAGAAAAGATCTGGGCTGTCAGATATGGGAAGTTTACCCGACTGTCATCAGATTGAACAGGAGTGGCACGAGGTTTAGCCATCGGGATATCGACACTCGGGAAATCGGGATTCTCGAGGTCATGAGAACTGATACATCACAAGTCTCAAAATCCCAACGGGGATCTGGACCGTTTGTTGGCAGAGGACACATGGTGGAGATCAAGCGCCATCGACCTTTGGTGCATCGGGAAATAGGAATTTCCATGGACAAGAGATCGAGGAAGTCCCAGGTGAAAACCCCGACATAATCCAAACCGTCCATTCAGAGGGACAGGTGTCAAAAATATGACGAGAGTCGGAGAATTGGGAAATCGACATTCCTAAGGTCGAAGGAATCGGGACATCAAAAGTCTCGAAACCCCAAGAGCTAATCGGGACTGCCCATTTGAGAAGGAAGCGTGGAAATCATCAGTTCCATAGTGGAAGCCAACTGTGAGCACAACAGAGGCGGAAGACAATGCCATAGTGGAGGCCAGCTGTCAGCACGATGGGGGATCGGGATTCGAGGAATCGGGAATCCTGTGGGTGTATGCATCTTGGCATCGTAAACCCCAAAACCTCGACGAGAGGGTTGACTGAGGAAATATGGTAGCAATATTATGAATTCTGGTCATATGGGCCAGGAGCCAAGTTAGAAGGGGCACGCATCAGTGAAGTTGTGCATCGGGAAATCGAGGATTCTGTTGACGAGAGGTTAGGTGCATTTTGACACGTGAAACCCTGATCCCCGATAAGAGATAAGATTGTAGTCACAGGTTAACGGTCATATGGTTTGAGGCCTATGGTCAGGAGGGCTAAGGACGGAAGAGATTCTTTTGGAGGATCTCAGGGTCTGTAAGGGCCATTAGATGTGGAAAATAAGACGTTAACTTAATCCAGGATGTGAACATGCTTTAGGATAAGCGGCAAACAGATCTGGACGACCAGAGTCCACCCATCCA
>JASDQU010753543.1:7456-18897 GCA_032191745.1 Picea mariana | reverse complement strand
TGTGGGAGTTGGGATACCCAGCTCAGTGAGGAGTGGTAGCTCGGCCTTGCGAGGTAAGTTGGGAGCTAGTCGAAATCTCTGGATAATGAGTGTGTGGCCCCTTTGTGGCTCGGGGAGCTATGGGGGAAGAAGAGTACCCCTACCATTCCTTGGGAGGTACCGGTGAAGTTTCGCCGATCAGGAAAGGGGAGGTGCACGGAGCGCGTGGGACATCACTCAGAGTAGGTGATCAGGCAATGGTATGCTTTCTTCGTTTGTATGGTAAATTGTTTTAGAACTTATGCTTGAATCTGCATTTTTACTTGGGTAAGTGAACTATTTGTCTAGATGGTTTTCTGAAATTTTCTTAGCCTAGCTCGATGATAGATTCACTCCCATGGCTTCATTTCCCCACTCATCTTCACCACCTTGTTGTGTTGATTGTGACCTTCATGGTTGTTTAGCCTTCTTCCCTAGCTCACCAGTCCTCGCCTGAGCAGTCGGCCAGGAGCCTGATCTACGATCGATGCCTTAGCATTAAAAGACCTATGGATCTCAATGCCCTGATTTCCTGTGCGAGGATGATGAGCGAAGGAAGAACTTGCTAGCCGTCTACCCTTGATGTTTGTCCCTGGCTAGTTGTTGATTCTGCCATCTGGCAATGACCTCTGCGTGTGGATTGTCTTGCGTCCTGGTTGGTTTTCTCTATGCCTTGACTGACAGAACCCCTGCAATCATTCCTTGACTTTTCCCATTGAATCCTAGCGTTCTCTTATTGTTGTCTACGCTATATTGGGGTTATAGCATTGGAAGCACACATTGATTCCATGTCTGCAAATTTTGTGTATTTCGGCAATGAAGAAAAAAACTGCAATGGTTTCATGTCTTCCTTTTTTTATTTTTCGTATTCTGGCAATGGAAAAATGAATTTATTTCATGCCGGCATTTCTGTATTGGTCTCTTGGAATGGAAAATGTTTTTGTTTGATTTTCATGTCTGCATTATATTTGTATCCTGGCATTGGAAAAACGAAATCATTTCCCCTGTCTCCATTTTTTTTTATATAATTGATAGTTTTGTAAGGGAAGGGAATTTAGTCATTCTTGTATGCATTGCATTTAGCATCTGGGAAATGAAAAAGGGAAGTTATGATTTTCCATTTAAAAACATGTATGAATTTGTTATGAATTCCCACGAATGGTGTTGCCTTTATTCTTATGAATGCCCATGAAATGCAAATTACTTGACACTGCGTTTTTCCGGATTACCAACCATGTTTTTGCCCTTCGAAATGTTGACTGTTTTGTCAATTGATTGCCCATGAATTTTTACTATTTAAATGAATGATAGAGTTGTTGTAAACACCCACAAATTGATGCTAAAAAGCTTGACTGAATTTGTTGTTGCACGCCTTGGAATTTCTCTTAAAATGGATGATTCAGTCGCTGCCTTAATTCACCATGATTTGGCCTTCAACTGTGAAAACATTTTTCCTTTAGTTGGTGTCTGTGTTTTGCCATCGATTGACCACGTCTTGCCATCTAAATTCGAATGCATTGCTGGGATTGGGCACGAGTTGCCACCAATGTGTACTGCATGTTGTTACCATTTTATTAATTTCCTTGTACAGTTTTATTAATTGCCTTTATTACAGTTTAATTTCGGTTTTATTACTTGGCTCTATTACAGTTTCATTACAGTTTTATTACCATCTTATTAAAAGTTTTATTAATTGCCTTGTACAGTTTTATTAATTGCCTTTATTACAGTTTAATTTCAGTTTTATTACTTGGCTTTATTACAGTTTCATTACAGTTTTACTACCGTTTTATTACAAGTTTTATTAATTGCGTTGTATAGTTTTGTTAATTGCATTTATTACAGTTTTATTACAGTTTAATTACAATTTTATTAATTACCTTTATTACAGTTTCATTACATTTTTATTACAGTTTTGTTACAAGTTTTATTAATTTCCTTGTATAGTTTTATTGTTGTTGCTACAGTTTTATTACAGTTAATGATATATTAATTGTCTTTCTACAGTTTTATTTATTTCCTTGTCAACATTATATGGATTGTTACTATTACCTTAATTGCCCTGCCAATGCTTTACTAATGGTTATGTTAATTAAAGCATTAATCGCATTGTCTTTGCTATCTTACTCGTTATGATAATAGTCATGAGAATGGCCTTGTTATTTCACTATTAATTATTTGATAACAGTTATGTCAACTGCCTTGTCATTTTCTATATTAATGGTCAGGTAACAAATAGATGCTAATTGCCTAGTTAATTAATACAGTGAAGTTAATAGTTAGCAGTCTCCTTCTCATTATTAATAAGACAGCTAGTATTGTTGGTTCGGTCAATTTAGATAGACGACATGTCAATATTTAATTGTTCATCAGTGTTATAATGGTATCTTTCTACCATAAAATCATTAATGTTGTTAATTAAGTTGGTAGGCTAAGATGGAGATTTGGATTAATATCGAATTGGCCATTTAGACTGTGATTAATGATTAAATAGTTTAGTATGTATTGACCCAAGTAGAGGTTAAAATCGCTAAATTAAATTGTGGTCAATGATTGAATTGTGATGCATAATTGTCGAATTGTTCGTAGTCGATGTTATTTATATCGAATTTGATGATTAAATTGTGATGCATAATTGCAGAACTAATTCATAATTGATGTTATTGATTGAATTTAATGAATAAGGTATAATGTAGAATGGTCGATTGGATTGTATCTAATTTTAATTTGATTTTGAGTTAAAGACTGATTTATAATTTAGACTTGCTAAATTTAGATGGATAATCTATGCCGAAACAATTTGCAACTTGACGTGCCCCATTAGAATGGAACCCATGTTAAGTTAGAATGTAATCATGGACCGGTTAGCCTGGGTGATTGGTGGGGTAGGGGATGATTTCATGTGGGCTGGCGTCACCCCTTTGTCTTCGTCCTCTTTTGTCTCATCGACCTTTTGTGTGGGGGTAGGTATAGTCTCCCAGTCACTATTCGGTTCCTAGCGCGACGGAGTTTCCTAGAGTCCTTAGTCCTGATAGATTATGTTGCATCGAGGTTATTGACGCGTATAACACCTGGGAATGACATGATTCCTAATGCGGGGATCATGGTGTGCCCTGTGGGATAGCGACGAACGAGACCTTGGCTGGAGTCGGTGCGTTCGGTGTGAGTTTGTCGGGTGTTGCAAGTTGCTTGGTGCCTGGGTTGAACACCTTCAGGTGTTAGGTAGGTGCTCCTTGAGGTTCTCGTCTTTCTCATCTAGGTCATTGTGTAGGGATGGGGAAGTTTTCCCTTAGCTTGTAGGCCTGGTCATGTTATGTCGGACGAGTAGTCGATCCTCCATGTTATTCTATGCATGTTTTTCTCAGTCGCCCTTATGCCTGTGTGTGGAGTCTTAATTTTTGTTTCCTATTCTACGGGTGTGGTGCTCATCGTCAACCGTGTCGTCTAGCTGTAATCATCGTAGTTCTCCTATTATTGTCAAAAAAAATTGCAATGTTGTTTCGCTTGTAGTCTTAATGAATGGGAACATTACAAAATCATATGAATTTTCACTCTAGAAAACAAAAACTCTTAATATTGGATAGTTGTGGATATGGTTGAACTAAATACATAACTTTGAAATACTTTTTTGTTTCGCTTGTAGTCTTAATGAAGGGGAACATTACAAAATCGTATGAATTTTCACTCTAGAAAACAAAAACTCTTAATATTGGACAGTTGTGGATATGGTTGAACTAAATACATAACTTTGAAATACTTTATATGGTCACATAAATTTACATAAAGGGACTTAATTGTGTACTATAAACTAAGGGATTTCGACATTGAGTGCATAACTACGCAAAAATAACTCAATAGCATGTGCATATTCTTCGAACATGGTTTAGTCCACTAAGACCACATATATATTCATAACCTCACACACCCACTAATAACATGATAAATCTTTAGTAAGTGGTGCACAACAACTTATTATGCCTTTAATATTGGCACATAAGAAATATTGCTTTACTAAGTGGTGCACTCTTGTCTGGTCACAGATTGGATAATGTTATATTATAAAACATATGAACTCTGCAAATGTTATATTATAAAACATATGAACTATGCAAATGTTATATTATATAGTTGGATCACGTGAAAGATTTAGCGACAAATTGTTGGATAGTTGTGGATATGGTTGAACTAAATACATAACTATGATATACTTTATGGTCACCTAAAGTTACATAAAGGGACCTAATTGTGTACTATAAACTAAGGGATTTCTACATTGAGCGGATAACTACCCAAAAATAACTCAATATCATGTGCATATTAAAATTACCCTATGGTTGGATCCACTATTCATAACCTCACGCACCCACTAATAACATAAGAAATCTTTAGTAAGTGGTGCACAACAACTTGTTATGCCTTTAATCTGGGAACATAAGAAATCTTTCTTTACTAAAAGTGGTGCACTCTTATCTAATCACATATTGGATAATGTTATATTATATAACATATGAATTGTGCAAATGTTATATTATATAGTTGGATAACTTGAGAGATTTAACGAAAAATTGTTGGATAGTTGTGGATATGGTTGAACTAAATACATAACTGTTAAATACTTTATGGTCACCTAAAGTTACATAAAGGGATCTAATTGTCTACTATAAACTAAGGGATTTCTACATTGAGTGGATAACTACCCAAAATTAACTCAATAGCATGTGCATATTCTTTGAACATAGTTCAATCCACTAAGATAACATATATATTCCTTATAGTTCATATATATTCCTTATTCCTTATGGTGCAAATGTTGTATGAGGGTTGTTTGTATTCCTAATATAAATTTCTACAAATAGTAATGTGATGACTAATACTAATTGTCTATTAGAGATATTAGGTCGAAAGGTTTGAAGATTTTGCATTTGGATTATCTCTGGAGTTAGTTAAATATTTTCAAAATAAATTAGAATTTATCATCCAAAATGAAGTATTCATTATAACTATTCCTTTAGTCAAAGGGCCTCTACAATTGGAAAAGACCACCAAAGTGGAAGACATTGGAAAACACCACCAAAGTGGGAGACTAGTTCCTTTTTGAGAAATTTACTACACAAGTAGGCCACTCATGTCTTACATAGAGATGTGACCAAGACTCATGACAATATGTAGGACATGTGAAGCATAGGGGGAGATTTACTTACCCATTAGGTCTCAGTAGATTAGGTCTGACTAGATGGTTTCAAGATGTTTTTTGTCAACCGATTCCAAATATAAATGACTCTTGGCAATGCATATTTCTTTCTCTTGTTATGAAATGAAGAACACAGAAAAATGAAAAACTTGGCGTGAATTACATAATCATGTTAATCTTTGAGTTTTTGAATGAAACTTTTGTTTGAGGCCATAACTAAGGGAGCATATATCATAGCTTGGCCCGACTCACTAACCTAAGGAATCTTGATACCTTGGATAATGAACATTACAGATTACCCAAAATGAAATCAATCTATGAATATATTGTCTCGTTATAGAAATTACAACTTTAATAAAGTAATATAGATTTTCTATTCATGGAAAATATCTTGAATCTTAGTGTAAATGTTTGCTAGCAAACACTTTGAACCTAGTTTTTAAGGATCTTGTCACTTCTAATTACTTATTTTTAATAATATTTCTTTAAGACTCTTGTACACTACGAAATTGTGTTAAAAAATACGATGCACTCAAGAAATAATTGTTCCATATATAGATTCTTGTTCTTGAACTACAATCATACAATATGACACTACATTATTTTTTGTTAAGTACAATTCCATATTCACTCTTTGCAATTCAATTCCATCTTACTCATGGTTGTTTATATTTGATAACAAAATGAATTCTACCTTTTTTCAAGATTGATTTAATCTCTTTTCCTTTTCATTTAAAGAGCAACAATGCCACAATACTAGTAAATTACACCAACACACAAAATTTTGTAAATATCAATATCCCTAAAAAAGAAAGTAAATTTATATTTCTATATACTACCAAAGATCTCAAATGATGAATAAATCAAAGGGATATAGGAAAGTGTCATAAGGTATCTACAAAACTAGTAAAAATAGTGCTTCAAATGGAACTTTATGCCTTACTAGTCAATGAATCTGATATGTTATTATGTGTTGAATGGTTAATATAGCTTTGTGCTTGTGTCAAAAATATTCAAAATAGATTCTTGAAATTTATATGGAAAGGTGAAACTTATAAACTATATGGATTTTAAAAATTAACTAACAAAATAATTACTTCACAATGAAAGAAAAATAGTAGGACAATGACCAAACTATGATTGTTTTCCTCTAGAGAGAAAGAGAAGCAAGTGGACGGAGTTGGGGGTATAGAGACAGAGAGAGATGTAATAGATTCTCTCTTGGTTACCAACATATTTCCACTAGGTTAACAATTGAGTACTTTGGGTAGGTTACCAACCAAATTTTGCTTAAAGGTTACACACACAGATATGTGCTAGAAAGAGATTGTTGTTACCTTTCCATCCATAATAAAAAATTAACTCATGAAGAGTCCTAATCAATAGTCTTCTCATGAAAAGAAAACATGTCAAAAGTGAAAATTGGTCGTAGGTGGGGTAGATACGAAATTGTCCTCTCTGACACTTGAGCTAGACCCAATTAACATATCCAATTAAAAGTCACAACTTATTACTTGACTCACCCTTTGACTTGTATTTTGAGAATTCATTTATTTTGTAAAACGGTTTTCATTATCAATTACTAATCTTTATTGAAGTATATCTTTGTAAATTTTGATATACAAGTATATTTTCTCCACAAGTGCATGATGGAAACACAAATATGTGGAGATCAATCATGATATTAAAGGAATTTGAGTACAAAAATTAAACATTTCCTAGGAATCATAAGGAATCATGTAAGAAGTCAAATAGTCAATTAGGTCAAAGTGTGACTAAGTACTAAGTTTTGTTGGGAAGTTCCACTAGGAGAGAATTGACCTAATATGGAAGTGACAGATTTACTGAACTATGCATAATTGACTTGAAGATCACATTGATGGACAATTAATGGAAATAATGGATGCATGTTTCTAGAACATGTCAACAAAAACCTAAAAGGTTCTACGAATGTTTATTGTTCAATTGGTCAATTCTTTGTGTAGTATGGTCTATGATTATTTGAATGATAGAGGACTAATTTGATCGATTTCTTGGTAGAATAACACTCAACGTTACCATGGAATAGATCAATCCTAATGGTTTATTTGAGGGTGCATATATTAACCTCAATGAATTGACAAAATGTACAAGGGATTACAAGATGAAAAGAAACATATGTATGGTGCATTGACAATAACTATTGAACCAATTCCATGTAGAAATTGAATTGTATGTTAAAGTGGCATGTAAAGAAGAGGAATGATTGTACCTGTCTCTTAGACATGGGCCATGAGAATATGAATTTCTAGAGATTGAGAGAGGGAGGTAGAAGTTTGAAGATCACAATTGAGAAAGGATGCAATTATAGGTGATTTGAGTGTTGAGATGGTATGTGACATGGGACATTTAAAAATTTAAATGTGTGAGCTCTATAAGACATTCATTTGGGATCCTCATGGGATTTATTAGTTGCAATCGTAAAGTATTATAATTTATATACGAAAATACAATGTAGCATAGGTCATTCTAAAGTATAAAATTTTTCTAATTTACATAAATAAATGTTGTAACCCCACAAGCAAAATCTTATAATTTTTTAATTCTAATAAATGTTAGAATTTTTAGTTTTAGTAATATGGACATATGTTGAGAACAAGACTTTGGTATATACTAAATTATGTGATGTAACATACTCAAAAAATAAAGTGGATTGACACACTTCTAAAACGTCATAATACCACAAGTACATATTATGTAAACACATAAATATAATTATATTTGAAAATACGTTTCCTAGCCTTGGCAAAGTGTGTACTTGCATCCTACAGGCCTTGGGAGAATACAAAACTTTCCATAAGTTAAAGAACTTAAGGATTGATAGACCTCCTTGTTTGGATTGGGATTATGCAGTAGGGTTCTTTGATGGAGCCTCACAGGATATGGGCAAAAAATTGGGGGCAGGGTCTGTTTTAAAATGTCTAGCCTTAGGGACCTTCAATATGAAAATCAACTATCGGTATGGGACATATACAAAAGGAGAACTATTATCCTTATGGTGCATGTTATATTTTTCAAATGTATTGAAGGTTACAAGATTAATGCTGGAAGGTGATTCAAAGTTCATTATTGACTGGTTCAATAATGATAATAATTTACAGGTACTCGCTTTGCAGCCATGGATGGAAAAAATCAGGACTGTGTGGAAGTTTTATTCAACTAAAATCACATCACATTACAGAACATATAACAAGGTTGCAGATCATATGTCCAAGGAAGAACTACAGTTAGATGAGGAAGGTGTTTGTTTTACAAAAATCACATATAGTTTTACAGGGAACTATGAAAAAGTGTCTAAAAGATAAAGAATACCAGTAAAAGGGATAATGAAAGGCTGGATATTCACTATAATAGACTAGTTAATGTTTCTTTTGTGTTTTGATAATTTTGTAAACAAGGTACTAACATGACTTGGTAATTGTTGTTGTACTTGGTTTTATAAAAAAAATGGTGAAGGTTAATTGATGGAAATAGTCATGAACTGAAGAAAGGCTAATTTAAGTTGTAATGTCCTCTTCAGAATAGATTTAATGTTCTCAATACTAAAATGTCATCTAAACTACAATAAATTCATAAAATCAACCAAACCAAAAAATACTAAAAATTACTTGCAAAATCAAAGAAAAGTGGTACCCAAAAATTTGAAATTTTAGAATGTGGTGTGTACTCAACACACTATCAACACACTCTGAGGTACCTTTTTGAAATTTATAGTTATAATTGTTTGTAGACAACTATAAGCTATATCTTTATTCTATTTTGGACTATGGGATTTTGATAATAACACTTTTTTGATACAACCTTACTATGAACATTTGTTGCATCTTTTTACTTAATTCAAATATCTACCAATTATTGTTAAAAGAAGATTCTAATTTAATATAGTATATCAAAATAGTGATTTTAATATTTTTACCATGAGATTTTTACTTAATACAAATATCTACCAGTTAAAAAAATATTCAAATTTAATATAGTATATATCGAAATAATAATTATAATATTTTAACCATGAAAACCTCTATAATGTGTGTCTATATTCACATATCAATAATCATANATATATATATATATATATATATATATATATATATATATATATATATATATATATATATATATATATATTCTAAAACAATAAATATCAACTTATTATTATTATAATATAAACATTTTGCATGTAGGTAACCATAATTTATTATTCACAATACAAAATGGTCTTATACACATACATAGTGGAACATGGAATTTGTTAAAGTGTTAAAAGGTGGGACATTGTAGACCTCAAAAGTAGAATCAAGCAACTAAAAAAGAGGTAGAAAATCATTGAAAAATACATACCACAACAAAGGTAAGGTAAAGGACAACGATTTTTAAAATAAGTAGAGGTAAAAGATTTTTTTTAAGAAGAGGCACATGGTATAAAGAATACAAGTGAGATACTTGATTTTATACTTGCAAGATTTCGTGGCATAAGTTGTTTGGAGAACTTCAAATGAAAGTGAGTAGAGAGTCATTTGGTACATGGATAAACCATGAGAATGTGATGATGTGAATAGCATAGTAAGATTGAAAAATATCATAATAACAGGAAGGAACCATGATGATAACTGGAAGATGAACAAAAATTAGATTCCAATATTATGGCACACATAGGAGTTTAAAAGGAACTTTTTATTTCTTTTTGTATCTTAATTACAAATGAAAAAATTATTATTGTTTAATTTATTTAATTTATTTTTATTTTTATTTAATTACTTTTACTCTTCTTTATTTATTTAATTATGTATTTATAAATAAAATTAGAATTAAATTAAAACTACAAATCTTATATGATAATTGAAATTAATAACATTTTTTATTTTTTCTCCAATTATAAGTAATTTCATATAAACCATTTAATATATATATATTTATAATTTATAAATTATCATTTATTTAGAATTTAAAATATATATATTTATAATTTATACAATATCTTTTATTTAGAATTTAAAATATATATATTTATAATTTATACAATACTTTATTTAGAATTTAAAATATATATGTTTATAATTTATACATTACCTTTTATTTAGAATTTATAAATTTGTAAATTTAGAATTTAGAAATTTGTTGATTAGAAAGGTAAAATTACATATATTAATTTTAATTTAGTTACAAGTAATTGCATGTAATTATATTTATATTTAAAATTTATCAGTTTCATTTTACTAAGAAATAATCATATAAATAATAATTGTTGGATTAACTAGATAGTTAAATAAAAATTACTCTTAGTATTTGTAAGTTATTCTTTACATTCATACTTACAAATATAAATCTAAAATTCTAATTGAAAGTGATTTTTTAAGTAAAATTGTAATTAAAGTTTTAAAAAAATGAATTAAAATTAAAGTTATTGTTAAAATTATAAATTAAAATTACGTTTAAATTTAAAAATAATATTAACCTAGACATAAAACTAAGTTTTTTTTCTTTTAATATATTTACTTCCAGAATTATAGATAATTATTTTAATTAATTCCATATTAATAAAAACATGTAATCAAATTCTCTCTTCATAATTCAATTCCTTCATAATGATGAATGAATTAATTTCATATTAATATAAACATGTATGTCTCTTCACAAAACAATTTTTTCATGATGATGAACCAAATTGGTTTGGTATCAAATGTCAAAAAAAGGATGTCTATATCCGAAAGATTCCCTAAACATTAACACTAGCATTAGAAATATAAAACTAATAAAATTATAAAGAATGTAGTTTATGATACATATTTTCATGACCAATAATGTTAGCACTCTCTCTATGTGTGATATTTGAAGTAAACTAGTGAAAGTTCCCTAGGTATTCATCTTGATATCACGGCTTGGCCACAGGGTTGCCCCCCGCGGACAAGTCACAGTCCACTGGACTATGGATTGGCCGTGGGGGGGCATCCCTATGGCCAAGCCATGGGCATGCCAACGTCTTGGCCACAGGGCTGGCCTCTCGCGGCCAAGTCATAGTCAGTGGACTGTGACTTGGCCATGGGGGCCCAACCCTGTGGCCAAGCCGTGGGCACGCCCATGGCTTGGCCACAAAGGTCGCCACCAAAACTAAATTTTAATTTAAAAATTAAATTAAAATTTAAATTTAAATATAAAAAAAAAAAAATTAGAGTTACATACCTGAAGCTCGGCC
>JASDQU010753542.1:9361-19974 GCA_032191745.1 Picea mariana | reverse complement strand
TTTCGCATGCACCATATGCAAGCAGTGCACGAAAAAGACCCTTTGAATAGCAGCCATAAATGAAAATTCATGACAAAGGTGAGGAAACCACCAATAAGGCTAATGGCATCCAAGACATTGCATGAATCCCAATGTGTGAATATATTTCTTGTCGTCAAACACAAGGGAGACCCCCCAGTCAACGACCAATGTGGAGATGTGAAAGGGAGACCTACCCATAAGGAAAGTAGGACCAGGGTGCACGGTAGGACTAACAACTTCATGTAACTCTGAGACACACTGAGGGTATGGCCAACATGCAAAGTCAAGAGTTATGATAAATGGCCGACACAGGATGATATACATCCTTTGAACAAGAGCATGAGACATATGGATGACTCTGGCAGCATAGACTCAATGATGAAACTTTTTAATGCAGGAGGCACCAATCAAACTCTCCATAGGGACTGGAAGAGTAACCAGTCGGGGGAGTAAACTCTAAGTAAGGAGCTCAGCTTCATGTTGGCAGCAATAATATAATTTCTATTTTCTATAAGTTGCCTACACAGGGTCTCTAAATTTTCATTACTCGTCATGAAAATTCTCACTAAATGACACTTGTCACTTGTCGCTTTTTACATATCTTCCTTTCGATTTTTGTTTTCATGACTATAAGCATGAAAACTCGCAGTTGGAATTGACACTTTGTTTCGATTTTTGGAAAACTGTTCATATGGTCTATTATTGAATTGTTGTATTTTTGCTATGAACATGATTGTTCTCCTTGTTTATAACTCCTTGGTTCTAAACATGCCTTGGTTACATAAGTGAAAAAACTCCATACATTAATTTTCGATTGATATTAATGGAGTTTTTCATTCATAAAACTTTTAATTATTCAATTTTTATTTGATACACTTACCTTTTTAATCAAGCTATGGATGTGTGTACTATGGTTTTCAAGTGTTTTGATCCTTATACGTACCCATATGCCAAGGTGTCATATGAATTACAGCGTGATATTACTGCTCTGTATGCCCTCGGGCTTCACGATTTCATTACCACGCATGGTGATTAACGCCTCTGCCTATCGTTTTGAACTGTCATAGCATTGTTTTGTTTGGGGCTATGGCTCTGTGGTTTTTTATCAAACCCTACCTCCGAGTTATGTGTTGATTCCCTTCTATTCGCCATGGCTCCAATGGTAAGGATTCATCCCAATGGCATCCAAACCTTGTTATTGTATGATAACGAAAGGGACGATTTAGAAAGGAACGATTGGTGTGTATTCATTGAAAAATTTAAGGGTTTCAATCTGAGAGTTGCCCAAGAGTTCACATTCACCTTCGATGGTTGCAGAGAAAAGATAGGTGACGTGCAGCTAGAGGTAACTGAATATTTTTTAAGCCAAGCTACCGGTTTACCAGTTGTTGGGCAAAAGTGGTTCAAGAACGCAAAATTTGAAGAGGTCCCCTAGACTCTGACGTTCACCTCACGGAAAATTACTAGTTGCGACTGAGGTATGCATGTCTCATCCTTAAAACCTAGGTGGCATGATCTACTTGCTATTGTGAAACAGTTCATTATGTGTGAAGGAATATTTGGGTTAGTTTTTCTGTATCATCTGCGATTTCTTATGAGTTTCATTGACTTCCCGTTGAACATGCCCTACTTCCTACTTAGAAGTATGTACAAGATGGGAAATCGGTTTAGGAGGAAGATGTCTGATTCTAGTTTATTCCATCATGGTTTAATTAAAATTATCCTTGTGCATCAGTTGCAATTACACAACGATTGTTGGGATGCTTTTGTTTTACGAAATGGCTTTGGCAATAGTGAGTTGGGACAGGTTGATAAGCCTGTTATCACAGAAATCCTTGTGAAACCTACCACCTCTCCTCCACCGCTCCTGCCCTATGATCCTGCCCCTAATATTGAACTCTCGACATACCCTGATTCTACTCAAACGGATTCACACCCAAAGAGTTGCACTAAAATTGTTAAAACACCCACAGGGAAGAAACTAAAGGGCAGCATCGATGTTAATTATAAGAATAAAAGGGTCGTTCGTTTGATTTAACGATGTGCTCGAAACAAATCCAAACCCTGTGCAGACACAAAAAACACAATTGAGGTAAGTGAAGACTTGGATTCGGAAATTGAAAGGTTCTTGGCTGAAGAGGATCCAATGTCATATGGACTTTGCCCTGACAGACCCTACGATTATGTTAGCAACCTGCCTCCATGTCTAAAGGATAATCCTCATTTTCCTGGCATCCAACTCCGTGACAAACCTACCTTTCGCATGAATGATTCTCCAACCATTAATGCTATCAGTACCAATGCACAGTCCCTACATCCACAATGTAATGAGTGTCGATCCTGGATCAACAGGTATTATACGGATATGCCTTTGCTACAGTCCAGGCTTAAATCTTTGAAAGACCAAGTGGATTCATTGACAAACGAGAATAGTAGACTCCAATCCATAACTCAAGAAAAGGAGAAACACCTAAAAACTACAGGATCTATCATTTTTAAGAATGTAGAGGCAGCGACAGCAATAGTAAATTCCAAGATTGCTTGATATGTTTTAATCCCATGATTTGAGGTATAATCTTTTTCAATTTTAGCATGATTTCGTCACTCTCAAATTAGGATATATGATTTGATTGGATAGATTGCCTTTCTTGTAAAGATTAATTTGTTTTGTTTGTTGAATAAAATATGATTGTAGTTGTAATTATAACTAGCTACAGAATCGTAATATTCTCTAGCCAGTTACAAAAATTCGAATTGCTTCATTTGACAATTGAAAACATATCTAAAATTTCCCCATTTTCATTTGTGAACAGGAACCCATGATTCCGAGGAGATATGAAGCACTGCTGACAACTTCTAGCCATATCAACTTTGTGTTGTTTTTTCTTTAGTAAATAGATTAGGCTATTAGTATTTTGATATTGAGTAAAATCAGGGAGGTTTCATCCCCCATATTTTTGGAACAGATTTGATATTATCAACAGGAAACATTTTGTTCCTAGAACCTATATAAGCATGTTATTTTGTAAACATGAAATCATCTCTTCCTGGGGCAAGACTATGGAGTTTTCATTTACAGACTTGAATGAAATATAATACTCGTCACAGCTTTAGCTTTTCCGTATTGTGGTTTTATTCAAGTCGTGATTATTTCAATTTGTAATTAGATTATGATTGCTTTCACTGTCATGGTTTACTACAAGTTGGTATGATAAAAATTTATATATTATCCATGTTTTATGTTCCAGATTAACATACAGTGATCATTTTGTTCAAATTTGAATTAAGAGATTTATCTTTATCTTTTATTGAATGTTTATACACAAGTTCTCACAGCAAGATTTATCTGAATGTGGTTGCTTGTGAAATTATGAGATTGTTGTGATCGTATCTCTTATATGTTCTATCATTCGAATTCCATCATTACTGCTTCACATTTATGAGAAGCAATTGTAGGATCTACTGCAGGTTTACCTCATCAGACAAGGAGATTGGATACTACACACTGAACAAATATTGGATGCGACAACAGGTTAGCCTGTTTTTTTTTTTGTTCGCATAATAAATATAGAAGCCCCCTGTAGTTAAAAAAAAATTTATCATCTGTTATTTCTTATATTTAATTAGATAGTTTGATATTTGATTTCTTTTATATAAACATTATAAGAAAACAAATCATAAAGATTAGATAATAGTTTTATTGTTGTTTAAAAAAGAAATCAATTTACATTCGATTTTCGCGGATTTAGATTAAAATTCATATTTTGTACATATTATATATATATATATATATATTAGAAATAGAATCATTTGTATATATTGTACATATGATTAGTAGAGTTATTTTATAAATATTAGTTAGTTAAACTGTAAATATATATATTAGATCTATATATAGTTTTCAGCGATTGTTATTCATTAGGTTCTTGCATTTCCTTTAGTTTTGTTTTTCGCTTTCTTTAGGACTTAGATCAGCCAACGGAGCCGCTAAACCCGTCGGAGTAGATTAATCCAAACGGCTTGGGTTAGTTAGAAAACCCCGGACCAGATTCACTCCTCCAGTTGACAAGCGGTCAATTTCGTCCGTCAACAAATGGCGCTAGAAGGAGGGCCTAAAAACTATTAATGGCACAAGGAGGTCGTAAGACTCCTCCACCACCTACCCACTCACCTATAGTAACTAGAATTCGTTCAGATGACAACATTGTCCCTCAAACAGCAACCACATCAAACGATGATCTACGGATCACAGTTGAACCAGTAACTCCAAATCCTGCGGGTGGTGACATACAAAAGATTGTTCAGCAATCTCTCATAAGAAAACACAGTGCCTTAGCCCGTATAAGACAACCAAACCAACTGTTGAATCAACCATTATACTTCTCTGATATCAGAGAACAACTTGAAGGTACTGACCTTACCTTAAACCCTACAGATCCAATCCTCACTCCTGCAATAGGAGGATCTGGTATACCACCATCACCACCTCCTTCATCTCCTTCTTCTTCTGGAGAAGAATCCTCTGACAAAGACAGTTCCTCCTCTCAACCTTCGACACCACCCACACCTATGGCCAACCCGAACAATCTCTCCAGACCCTGGCTCGACCAAGATGCAATGGCCATACCTGGGCCTCAGCATCCTTTACCAAAGCACTCAGAGAAATCGCTCCCTAAATTTGACCCGGACTCCAAACAGATCGCTGAAGATCACATCAAAAATTTTATGTTAGCCATTAGACTCTGTAGTGTTTAGCACGAAGATGTAGTCTGTAGATTGTTTCCCTACACCTTTGAAGACAATGCCTCTACCTGGTACTTTTCCCAACAGCCCCACACCATCGTGTCATGGGAGAAATTTGAATCATGTTTCCTTGAGAAGTTCGGACACGACAAGTCTCATGAAGTTCTAGTCATGGAGATTTCTAGTTTAAGAATGAACCCCAAAGAAAAGATCAAAAACTTTAATCAAAGGTTCTTGACACTAAAGAACCAAATCCCTAAGAATTCGATGTCTGTCGAGAATCTTATTATCGCATATTATACGAAAGCCTTACATCAAAACATAGCCATTTGGGTAAAGAGATCCAAGAAAGCCACGTTGTTAGAAGCCTTCAAAGAGGCCAGTCAGATCAAGAAAGACATTCTCAATTTAAAAGATACTACTAGCAACGAGATAGAGACTAGTTCATCTTCCAAAAAGAAAATCGAAATCCTCCCTAGACCTTCCCAAAAAAAAGCTCAACCTGAGAGTTCGGATTTGGAAAACTTACAGAAAGTCGTTCAAAAATTGTCCAACCAAGTTATAGATTTGAATTGGATGGCTGAAGAAGCTTCTTCGAGCAAAGGGCCTTACAAACCCCCTTTTAGGAAGCCTTTTCCCACCAACCGACCTAATTCAAATATTGAAGGCCTGAATCTAGAAAGCCTGCAATTTTTTATTCAAACGATTCTAGAAGCACATGATAACTTGATTCCTCTCGATATTCCTGAAGAAGTAGCTGAACAAGAGACAATAGAAGAAGATGAATCCTCTCCGAACATTTTTGGACATTTTTCGGATAGCATTTTTCAAGCTAATTTTGAAACAGTGCATCCTTACAATACTAGGAGCAAGACAGCAAATAAGCCTTCTTATGAAATCACTACGAATTTGCCTCCAAAACAGTCTAAATCAATTGAGACTAAATAGAATTCATTAAACCCAAGTTTATATTATGATTTGGTTGAATATTTAAGAAGCTTAGGGCTAACATTTCTGTTTATGAATTATTAAAATTCTCTTTTCTTCTGCAAAAAATGCTGCAAAATATTGCAGAGAACAGCAAAAATAGCAATCCGAACAGTAACAAAGGTGTTCAAAACAGCCCCAAAATTTCTCAGAAGGCCTCTGCCAAAACCACATCCAAGCCTCATGAGAAAAGAGACCTTCCTGTAAATAATGTAACAAATGTAGATAAACTAGTTTTAGAGGCTGCGAGTAAAAAGCAACAAACTTCCACTGTTAATACTCGCAGAAAAGTCCCTCCATTTTTGTTAACTTTTGAAATTTTCAATAGGAACGTACATAACTGTATGGTAGATTCAGGTGTGTCATCTAACGTAATGCCTTGGTCTATTTTTCAAAAGATTAATGCCGAAGTTCAACCATCCAGCTTGAAAATTATCCAGCTTGATCGAACTAGTGTTAAAGTGATAGGCGAAATAAAAAATGTGCCTATAAGATTGTCGTCTAATCCTAAAGTTCATCAAGTGATTGATATTATTGTTGTAGATATCCCATAAGTTTTTGGTTTTTTTTTTAGTAGAGATTGGTCAAAACAATTACATGGCTATTTTGCGACGGATTGGTCTCACCTGTGGTTGCCCGAGAATGGAAAGCCCAACAAAATCAAGGTAAATCGTGAACGTTATCTGAAGTTCACGGTGATTGATTTAAATGATCCCAATGAACCATTCACTCCTTCTACCGATCCGCCCGAAATACAGGGGAGAGATACTTTTTTCGGTAATTTCATGGTCGAAACTTCTACTATCACTAACCCAGAACAGCAGTCTGAAATTTTGACATATACGTAGCCAACAGCTTCTTCTCAGTGGACACATGCAACCGACGAAAATCAAATATGGTCGTTGTACTTTGTTGGGTCAAAATCCAAGGAAGGAGCTGACGCAAGTTGCGTGCTCATCGATCCAACAGGTAACAAGACTCTGATTGCTTTCATGTTAGAATTCGAATGTACAAACAACACAGTCGAATATGAGGCACTCCTGCAAGGCCTCAGAAAAGCATTAGATATGAACATTCAAAATTTGACGGTCTTTGGTGATTCGAAAATCGTGGTTAGACAGGTAAAAAATTATATCCACTGTTTATCCCCGCACCTTAAAAGATATCAAACTGAGGTATGGAATTTGATGAACAATTTTTCTGCATTTAACATAAATTCTATTCCTAGATTGAATAATTCGGAAGTTGATTTGTTAGCTAATGTCGCTTCAAAAAATTTTCCTGCAGAAGGCTTATCTCCGAATGCATTTTCCATCGAACTATTGTTCAAACCATCCGTCCCAGACAACATCACGAATTGGAGAGTCTTCGATGACGATCAACAGATTATAAGTTTTCTGCATATGGAAGAAACCTTCCAGGGCACGGTGATCGACGAAGGTAACCATGACGAAAATCTTCATGATTTTACGGTAATACCAGATCCGAGATCTCCAGAATCTTCATCAGACATGGTAAACTCTATCCCAAAATCTATAGTTAGATTAGAAAAATTTTATGATCTTCACGACAAGTTCAGAAAATCAGTGAACTGTAAAACGAATAGTTCCTCTTTGACGCATGAAAAGGTAAATTTGGGAACTAAAGACAATCCACAGTGCATTAATTTAGGGTTGGGGTGTTCTGAGCAAGAAAAAGTAGCATTTATTAAGTTGTTTAAGGAATTCAAATATGTTTTTGCTTGGACGTACGATGACCTAAAAACCTTTGATTCTAACATCATACAACACGTTATTCCCATGAAACCCTAAACCCTACCTTTTCAACAAAAGTTAAGGAAAATGCACCCAAAACTCGAACCAACGGTCAAGAAGGAATTAAACAAACTCTTGAATGCTTAGATAATATTCCCAGTTAGGCACACACAATGGGTCTCTAATCTTGTCCCTGCCCGAAAGAAGAGTGGTGAAATCCGACTATGTGTCGATTTCCAAAATCTTAACCGAGCGTTTCATAAAGACAACTACCCTGTCCCTCCCATGGAACAGATCCTTCAACAGGTATCTGGTTCTGAAAGATTATCCTTGTTGGATGGTTTTTCAGGGTATAACCAAGTCCTGATGTCCCCTCCAGACCAACTCAAAACCACCTTCCGCACTCCATGGAGCACCTACCCTTATAGAAAGATGCCCTTAAGACTCATAAACGCCGGTGCCACTTTTCAGAGAGCGATAGACATCGCTTTCCGAGGCTTAATCAATCAATCTATCATAGTTTACCTGGATGACGTCACTATGTTCTCGAAAAATAAAGAAAATCATCTAGCTCATTTAAGATCCGTTCTACAACGATGTCGTAAGTACGGCATTTCTTTGAATGCAAAAAAATCTATCTTCGTAGTAGAACAAGGTAAACTCCTCGGATTCATTGTATCGAGCGAAGGGATGATTATCGACCCTGAAAGAACTCAAGTCATTTCGAAACTTCCCCCTCCCTCGTCAAAAAAGTACATGCAATCTTTCTTAGGTCAGATAAACTTTGTTAGGAGATTCAACCCCAGCTTTTTAGAAATGCTGAGACCATTACAAAACTTAATAAAAAAGAATGTATAGTACCATTGGGGACCTTTAGAAATCCAGGCTTTTGATTCAATAAAAAATGCCATAATAGACGCTCCTTCTCTAATGAGCCCCGACTTTTCCCAAGACTTCACCCTCTACACATTTGCCTCTGACCGTTTATACACTACCGTCCTAACTCAAAAGAACGCTGAAAACAACGAAGTCCCAATTGCATTTATGAGCTCAACCTTCAAGGGGACGGAACTTAATTACCCAGCAGTATATTAGCAAGCCTATGTTGTTTTCAAAGCAGTAAATCACTTTCGATCTTATCTGTTGAAATCTAGGATGAAAATCATTGTCCCTTACCTGGCTGTCAGAAATCTGTTAGTACAGAAAGAACTAGGCGAAAAAAGGGCAAACTAGGTCACATACTTGCAAGAGTATGGCATAGAAATCACCCCAACACAAATTATAAGAGGCCAAGGGTTATGCAAATTGGTCGTTGATTCAGCTGTAGGATAGCAAGAGGAAAAATATATGTTAAATCCAGGACAGCACTATCAAAATCAAATATGTTGTGTGCAAAACCCTGTTAGTCCTTGGTATGATGACATAAAATTTTGTCTTATACACAGATCAGCTCCCCGTCACCTTGATCCCACAAAAAGGAGAGCACTAAGATTAAAATCTGCTTCTTTTCAGCTGATTAATGGTATTTTGTTTCGTCAAAATTTTGATGGAGTACTAATGCACTGTCTTGAGAAAGATGAAGCAGAAAAATTCTTATTTGAATTGCATGTAGAAGAAGCTCGTGGGAATTTTGGTGGAGACACCACTGCCCATAAAGTATTAAGATCAAGTTATTACTGGCCTACCCTTTTTAAATACGCTCATGCTTTATGTCGCAAGTGTGTGATTTGTCAAAAAGCATCCGGACGGATACAGAAACTAGCTTTCCCTTTGCAACCAGTTTCGGTAGACTCCCTTTTTCAGCAGTGGGGTCTAGATATTATAGGCCCAATCAATCTGCCATCCTCACAGCAGCATAAATATATCATAGCAGCCACAGATTACTTCACCAGGTGGTTCGAGGCTGCCCCATTAAAAGCTGTGAATACCAGCCAGGTAATATCCTTCTTGAATTCAAATATTATTACCCGTTTCGGTATTCCTGAATGCCTAGTATTTGGCAATGCCTCTTTTTTTCATCTCTTGAAATGAGTGATTTCTCTCTAGAAAAAAGAATTAAATTAAAGTATTCTGCCAGCTATTACCCCCAAGGCAACGGTTTGGCAGAATCGACTAATAAAAATCTAATCAAAATTATCAAGAGAACGGTCTCCAAAAACCATAAAAATTGGCATAACGCATTGTTAAACGCAATCTGGGCTGATAGAGTAACTCCTAAAACTGTTGTGGGTAACTCACCTTTCTTTCTAGTTTACGGCAGGGAGGCGATTCTTCCACCACATGTCCTTCTTCCGTCTCTGTAGTTATTGCAGAAAGTACAGGAAGAGAACTGTCCCCCTTTGGAGAGTCGAATTAACGCTTTGTTAAAATTAAAATAAGTGAGGGCTCAAGAAAAATGGAAATTGGATCAACATCAACTCATTGTTAAAAACTGGTTTGATTCCAATTCTGCCTCTGACAGAAATTTTGAGGTAGGCGACCTTGTCCTAAAATGGGATAAACCTCATGAGGTAAAATGAGAGCATACAAAGTTTCAGAACTTGTGGTTGGGACCATTTTTAATTGCTGAGAAATTGGGTCCCAGTTCCTTCCGATTACATAATTTAGAGGGACAGCCAGACACCTTTCCGGTGAATGGCCAAGCTCTAAAAAGGTACTTTGCCTGATGACGCTCCCATGTACACTGTGTAAATATTTTCTGTTTTGGTTTGCTGTTTGTTTTTCTTTACTGGTTTGTTTTGATTTTTCCTTTTCAGTTTTTCTTTTTGAAACACATGCCTACATCATGGGCTAGCTCAGATAAAGAGAACAGAAAAATTTCCCCTCTTAAATGACTGATGAAAGTTGTTTAAACATCAATTGTGATATTTTTCTGAGTTTGCAGCCATGTTAAAGATAACTTCTTGTTTGAAAAACATTTTTTGATTTCAATCTGCAACTGAAGGCATTCACGATTATCCATAAAAATTCTTCTTACGTTGTCCCTGTTCCTTAAGAGAACAACTCAAAGATGTCTCCCTGGTCTTGAAAGTCGGTTTTATTAACAAACTATTTCTAGATCTTAATGAAGGACAGCTAAGAAATTTCTTCAAGGTCTGTGATTTACTA
>JASDQU010753541.1:34769-57087 GCA_032191745.1 Picea mariana | reverse complement strand
TTTTGGGCATGGGAATCATGACATACAAGGGTTTGTATTGTCTTACCTATGGGTGCCTTTGTGGAGGGTGAGCCGCCCCTTGTCCTCAATGCAATTTTTCCAAGCCCATTTATTGTCATTTTCTTCTTCTTATCTCTTATTTTTCATCATGTTTTAAACAATTAGTTAGAGGCCATTGTCCTGGCTTGGTGTCCAGACATGACAGTGTCATTCACAAATACCTTGCGGAAATGAGAAGGCTGGCTTGTGATGAGACCCCCTTTCCCTCAGTCATATAACTTAGAGCCACCACACTGGCTTGGTGACCAGATGATGGTAATGTCATACCACTACATACCTATGATCATGATAGGCCAACTAAAGATGATACCTCCTATCCCCCAACTAACACCTTGAGTATTCATTATCATTCATTTTGTGGGTACCAATTTCTTACAGAGAATAATTGCTTTCTAGGGGATCCCTGGGCGAAGCATCTCAAAGGTTTTTTATGATTGGATTTTATCTCTTGCTAGCTACTTTTACCCTCTGGGCCTTTAGCCCCTTCTTCCCATGAGGTAAGGTTCAATCCCTTCTTGGGTCAATACACTTGAAGATCCCAAAAGGCTAGGGAGATGGAGGGAAAAAGTATGGAAAGTGACAAGTATGGTAGGGAATGGACGATGACTTTCAAGGAACCACCCAATAGAAATTTATCTCAAGGGAAACCAACTTACTAGGACACAATGACACCCCCCTTCAGTTTTAAATAAGGTAACTCCATTTCTATAACCCGTGGGCCTCGATACATGATCTCATTAGTTACCCCTAGGTTGGGGGTAACAGATCAATGATTAAAAAATTAGTTACTTTGATGTTAAACATACTCTAACTAGTGCATATTAAACTTATAAGTGTGATGGTGCATTACTATCTACAATGCACCAAATGAGGTTTAGACATTTTTCTATGCAATATTAGTTTTTATTTTAAAAACTACAAAAATGTATTGTATGCTTCCATAGAAGAAGCATAGGTGCATTCCTTATATAGGCACATCGAAGAAGATTTTATTATTTTGTGATAACACATTATAACACATCATTAGACTATAATCTCATCGATGCATCTATATGTAAACAACATCCAATTAGGTTTAGGCATTTTTTTTCCTAAAAAAAAAGCATAAATTTTATTCATCCGAAGAGAGAAAATTTACATTTTGTAGAAAACACAGAAAACCCATGTTTTTGCTGAGACAAAGATCTCAGAGGGGTAACCACATATTTCCAATAATGAAGGACATCACTAATGACACATACTAATGTTCCAAAAAAAAATAAAAATCCAAAGAACATGGCTAGAAATGTTTACCATGTCTTAAAAAATGATGAGTCTTTTTAGATACAAAAAAGGGTCACAAAATAAACTGATGTAGTAGATAGTCGACGATGAAGATATTTCATGAGAGTGGTTTGCTTCTATGAAATGCTTGTGAAAGAACTCAAAATGCTCTCCATTTTTGTCTTCTAATATATTCCATTGCGCCAGATCCAGCCTAAGGCCCTCTTTAGAAAGCGAATCCGCCTCCATGTTGCGATCCTTGTATACATGCCAAATACAAACCATATCAAAAGAATCCAGAATCCTATAGACTTCCTTAATCAGAAAGGGTAGCTACAAATTATGACATTTCTAAGATTTCCTTGCCCAATTTATAATCAACATAGAGTCACCAAATATTTGTAAAGACTTTACTTCATTTTCAATAACAAAGACTAGAAGAAGCTTGAGAGACATTAATTATGTAAAGTTATTTGTTCCTGATCCAAATCCCATATACATTTTGAAGGAGTGTGAGTTCGAAAGTTGTAAAATAATGCCCCCCCCGACAAGTTTGATTTTTGTTTTGAGAAGCCCCATCAAAAAAGGCCCATGACATTGAAGTATCAATCTAAATTTTCGTTATGTCCCTTGGGGGATGCAAGTCCTTTTCCTAAGGGAATTGAGATAATATGCTTAGTCCTTTCATTTCTACAATATCTAGTGTAGTGAATATGTCCTTGAAAATGTCTACATTCTGGGCTAGCCAAGCACCCCAACTAACGATTAAGGGAAGAACTTATATATTTTTATTTTCATGGTTTGATACCCAGTCTTTCTAGGCTTGTTCCACTGACGAACTGTACCATAAGACTACTTGTTTTAATGTTGATGCGGTTTCCTTCCAGATCTGCTTTACAAAGGAGCAAGATATAAAGAGGTGAAAAGTAGTCTCACTCTTAGATTTGCATAAAACACACCACCTTGGGCCTTCAATATGCCTATTCTTCATTTGTTCCAGGTTGGAACTTTATTGACTATAAAACACCACATGAAAATTATGGAATTTAACGGTAAAAAAACTTTCCATAGGCCTTTCCACCACCATAGTGGATCTTGTAAATGCTAAATAATATTTAATTGTATGTAGCCAAGCTTTGGGATGTACAGTACTTAGGGCGCATGCTTCCAAATTAGCTTGTCCTATCGATCCACTATCCTTATGTGTGTTGATTTTAGAGCTTGAATGTAATTTGTCCATTGTTCTACCTGAGCCCCTTCCAAACCCAAGTGTGGTGGACTAAACCATTATTGGCTCCATATGGAGGTTCGACCTTGATCAACAATTTGATTTAGATGAAAAAATCCTTGAGAATGTAAAGCTTGGATAAAGTCAGGTGATAAGATACGTGCTCTTTCACTTCCCGGCCATGGATCTGCTCCTATTAAGACCTTTTCACCATTCCCCACCCTCCAATCCAGACCATCTCCTATCACATTAAAAGAGTTTATAATTTCCTTTCCATATTATGGAGCAAACAAAGCATTGTTTCCGAGGGTTTCTGATGCAATCCAATACAAAATCAAGGTGGATATACTTTTGAATGACTACATTTATCCACAAACTGCATGAAGAAACAACCTCCAAACTGATTTTGCGGTGAGAGATTTTGAAAATAAGAAAAAAAATTTGAAGCCCCATCCACCCAAAGCTTTTGGGATTGCCAAAAGCTCCCATTTTACCCAAGGCAAGACCACTTTATCTTATGAACTTACCCATAGAAATTTGAAGCAGATTCTTCGAATTATTTCAAGTACCCCTTTTGGGATCCAATCTAATGACATCCAGTATATAGGAATGGCTTACGGGACTGATTTGAAAAGAACCATATGACCCCCTCTGGATAAACACCTGAAGCTCCATGCCTTTAATATTTTCTCTAGTTTGGCTATCAACCATGACCAATCAAAATTTTTGTAGCAGTTTGGCTTCAGTTGAAATCCCAAGTATTTTAAGCCTGACTCAATCTCCTTTATTTCAAATGGAAAAAGAGTCTGGTAGTGGTTTTTCTCCTCATCATCCATATTGTGGACTGATACGGTACTTTTTTGTTCATTTATTTTCATCCACGATGCCCTATAGAAGAGATCCAAAATATTTGACAGAGTTTCCGCATCACCCCGTTTCCCATCACAAAAGAGAAAACCTTCATCCAAAAAAAGAAGATGGGAGAGATATAAACTAGGGAATATTAGAGTACCCCAGAACAAACCATGTGATTTTTCATCAGCCAAAGATCTACTGAGGCCTTCTGCCACTAAGAGGAAGAGAAAGGGGGAGAGAGGACAACCCTGCCTTAACGCTCTACCTGCATGAAAGAAAGGGGAAGCTGCTCCATTTATGAGTACTACAAAAGAGGTTGTTGTGATGCAACTCATGACCCAGTTAATGAATGGGACTTCAAAATCCATATGTGTAAAGAGCAATCGAATATAGATCCAACTGACCCTGTCATAAGCTTTTGATAAATCAATCTTCACCACTGCTCCCTTTAATTTTATCGTGTTTATGATATGCAATCCTTCCTAAGCTACACCTTTGGATTCATGTATATGTCTTCCTTCCAGAAATCCACATTTCTCCCTAGAGATAGTAGTTGACAGGATGAGATTTAATAGTCGAGCAATAACCTTTGCCACTATCTTGTAGATACAATTGAATAGACAAATTGGAAGAAAATTCTCAAAATACTAAGGGGAATATGATTTTGGGATTAAAGCTATGAAAGTGGTAATAAGTGGTGCATGCATATGTCCTTATCTTCTTGATTTCTCCACCACCTTTAGAATATCTAGTTCGATCCATTCAAAGAGACCTAGAAAAAATTCAACCGACCAACCATCCGGTCCTGGTCTCTTATCTTTTTGAAAATTGAAAAGAACCTCATTGATTTATTCTTTTGTAACTTCTTCCATTAGGGTCCTACTTCCTTAATCATCTACAAATCGAGGGAATAAACCTGCCACCCTGAAAAATTTCTGCAATGGATGACCGACTATCTTCCTTAAAGAGAGATTGAAAATAAATTTTCCCCAACTGAGCAAGTCCTTCAAAAGATAATACATCCCTCCCTCGATTGTCTTTTAGACTCCAAATGGTGTTTGATAACTTCTTTCCTTTTGCATAAGCTTGAATTTTTTTATGCGTTTTCATTGCCTTTCTCCATCCAGATAGCCTAACTTTTGAGTCTCCAAGCTACCTCCTTTTCCTCTAGAAGCTTTTTCTTCTTTTTTTTTTCCAGCTGAACCAAAGTTTATTTTGACTCTGGTTTTGTATAGCCCCCATCCTACGACTCATAAATGAATTTTAAATCTGCCTCGGTTTCCATTAATTCATGTTCATATCGCATTCATTTTAGATTTTCCCATGCTACTATGGCACACTTTACCTTCTTTAAATTGACAAAAAAATGGACTGCAACAACCTCTCCTGGTTTTGATCATATGAAACCCATTGCTCTTTTACCAGCTCGATAAAGGTTTCCTCCTTTAGCCATTCCATATTTAATTTGAAAGGGATGGATGGTGTCCACCTTCCTTTTGCCACTTCCAAAAGGATGGGATAGTTATCTGATTCCCCCTCCACTCCAACCCATTTCCTTAACTGCATGTTTCCATCCAATAGTTTGTCTGAGACCAAAAAATGATCTAGTCTCTTTGCAATTATTTCTTCACCTACTCGTTTATTCCTCCAAGTAGGACCGAGTTTAACAAGAGAAACATCTGAGATCCCTTTACCGTCTAATAGATTTTCGAATAAGTCTGATAAAGGGTCTAATCTTTCTTAGGGCCTTTAGGATTCAACTGATCCCAATGATTAATCTCCCCCCATTATAAAGGTGTCCGAGGAGAGAAAGGATTTGCTCATCAAACTTTCACAAAAGTGGACACACTCTTGATAGGGCCCATATATATTTATTACTGTAAACAAAATTATCAAGTATGACATAATTATAAAAACACTAAGGCCAAACTTGAATCCTCACATATTTAGTAATTTTACCTTTTTTTATTCTATCCCATAGCTAGTCCCCCAGATTGGCCTCTAGCATCCACACATGAAAAACTCCAATTTGTTAATATTGCTTCAAGAAGAGCTTCTACCTCTTCATTCGACCCCATGGTTTCTTGAATAAAAATGATCTCTGGTTGATTGGATTCCACCAACCACTTGATGGATAATTTTTTTGACGGGCTCACCACACCCCCACAGTTTAAGGAGAGAAATTCCATGGTAGAACCCCGCTTGGGTCTGTCATTTCTCTAAGATCCCCCTTTATGGTTAACTACTTGCCAACAATCAGGTCTATGAAAGCCCATTTTTGGGCCTTTGACATAAAATATTTCTGCCCCCTCCTCGAACTCCCTTGAGTGGAATAGGATTGAGACCAAGACGTTCAGGATTTTTAAGAAAGGATGAGGATATAGATGAAGGAACAAAGCAATTCCTTTATTGGTAAGCGATGGCCTCCTCCTCAGAGTCCATCGAGGAGAAAGAGGTTTCAAAAATTTTAAAATTAGAAGAAAGGGGCTGGATAAGGGATAAGGAGCACAAGGCGAGTGGGGAGCTGAGCTTTGGAGAGACAGACTAGAAACCCTCAGACGAAAATAATTTTTTTTTCAAGGATCCCACCCAATATTTACCTAAGAGTGATAAAGAATTTGTTAAAATATTTATATTAGGGGGAGGAATGGAATGCATACCCATAGGGTCTGCTGATGTCCCTTGAATATGTTAGTCTTGTGATCTTTCCGGATGAGAAAGAGTGTTGCTTCCCTCTTCTACCTTTCCAATGGATGAAATTTTCCCGCTTTTGTTTCTGCCTCCTAAGTGATCGTGAGACTCTATTTCCGGAGCTTCCACCTGTCTTCCCATTGAGTTTTTAGATATTTCCCCCCTTTGCAACATCATATGCTTCTTTGAAATAACTGAGCGTGACCCTTCGAACTACTCATGGAAAGGCAAGCTGCAATGTTTTGCGATATGCCCATACTGATGACATCTTCTGCAATGGAAAATAATTCCTTCATAATCAAGTTTTTGTTTGAGGGATTTTTCTTCTGGAGATTAGTTCCAGCTCTCCAATCAATCCCTCCTAAATGTCTAAGGATACCAATATCCTAGTGACTTCCATCTCTCCAGATTCCTTAAAATATATATCTGCATCTGAAAAGGTCCCCCAAAAATACTCTGAGAATATTTTATTGGTCTAGAACTCCATAGGAAACCCTCGAAGCCTTACCCAAATAAGAGCAACTTCCATTCACTCCCGATTGTCGTCAAAGAGAGGAGACCATTTTTTGAGAATGATATGGGTGAAATCAATGCTTCAGGTCTACCTAAGAACCCATTCCACCTCAGTTTTCGTCCTGAATTTAAAGAAGAACCAACCCCAGTTTAGGGTTTGTACAAAAGGAACCTTCCCAAGTTCTTGAGTCCAACAACGATCAACCCATTCATTTAATAATTTGATATTGAAATGAAGCCCCCTAGATACACCTACCAATGTAGTATCCACCATGTCCAAAACCTCTAGCTCTGAAATATCAACCCCTAGTATCAGTTTTGCTTCTCCTCTATTCTTAACACACTTTATTTTCTTCCGTCTTTGGGAGGATTGCTGGGAAGAGGGGGATCTGCTTCCTTCTTGTCCTAGTGGTCTTGTGTAAGATTTTGAAGAGTGACCTGGTCCCATACCTTCTGCGGCTATAGATTTGGGTGTCGACGACACTATAACAAAGTCAACAAATGATGTTAGGCCCAGAGGATCACTTGTATCCATAGGTAACCTAGGAATTTCCTTAGCTGAAGAAAAAAACCTCGACAAGTCTCCCTTAAAAATATTTGTTGGTGGAAGAAACCCCAAGAAAAAAATATATGTAGCTCCTACACCTCTGTAATATTCTAAACCCACTCCATATTCCTTCCAGAGAGATGGGATCAGAGAAGCGGGACCCAGTTGAGCACAAGGATTTTTATAACAATGGAAACCCCTACCTTATGAGTTTATAGACAAGACCTCCCAAACCAAATATAACTTTGAGCTAGAGACTCGTGGGTCAGATAACCCATGTGTGTGTATCTATTGCATAATAGATCCCTTCGATCTTTTCATTTCGAAAGAAGACAAATCCCCAACCGCTTATCCCCCCTCCAAGAACGACATGGGAAATAACCACTCTGACCAAGGAGACTGCTAGCTTCCAACCGATGAATTCCATATGTTACTTCTCTCTAGCAAGTCAAGCGAATAGTCCACTAGATCTTCGTATTCCACCATAACTTATGTGTGATGTTTTTCCCCCTGATACATCGATTCTCTAGCTTTTATTTCTTGAAAAGAAACCCGCTACCAGCCACAGTAAACCCAACCATAGATTGCAATGAGAACATATGGTTTCCACATGCCCGACCATCCTCCACATGGTTCCTCAAAGTTTGATTAAGATAGAACCATTCCATTTTTTGTATGGTAGGCCATGTAGAACTCCTCTTCTTAGTCATTTTGTTATAAGATATAAGTTTTTGTTTTAAAAAATTACAAATACCAACTAATGTGCTTAATAGCTTAGAAACGCATTGGTGCACCCCCAAATATGGTGCACCATATACATTTTTTTAAAACAAATAGTGCACCAATAACATTTGATCACATTAGTGCATTTATATCTACAACGCACCATACAAGGTTTAGATATTTTGCTATGTAATATTAGTTTTTATTTAAAAAAATTACCAAAACGTATCGATGCACTCCCATAGAAGGAGCACTAGTGTGTTTCTTATACAGGCACATCAAATAACGTTTCATTTATTGATAACACATATTAYGATGTGTCATGGGACTATAAGCACACAAGTGTGTTTATATGTAACAAACATCAATAGGTTTAGGCATTTTTTTATAAAATACATGTTTTTGTTTAAAATAAATTAAAAAATGAACCAGTGCAACTAATAATTAAGACACATACTAGTACACCCCATGAAATAGAGCATTGTTCTACAATTTTTTTCAAAATCGAATAATGCACCAATATTCTGTAACCACATTGGTGCATCTTACTGTTGGTAGGTACAGAAAACAAAACTACCATAATTTCATTTTTACATTTCATTCAATGGTCCAACCACACAAGCACCAATGCTCACCATTCTTGTACAACCACCTTGTTGTCATTGCTACCATGTTGTTGGACTCCTTGAGTCCTTTTCTTTTCCTGTGGATTTGGTTCTCTTTCAAATTTTTCTAAATGGTACCATATTTTCATTTATTCTCTATGCAACAACCATGCCTCCTTGGTAAGGAAGAGACCAGGTAAATGAGGGAGAAGGATATGTACCCTTGTCATATTACAATGCCACCTTGGTAAGGAGGAGAACATGGTTGTAAGAGAGGGAGAAGGTTATGTACCCTTGTCCTATTACAACAAAGACTTGACTCATTTTTAGGGATGATGGCCTCCTCAAGTTTTATGAGGAGGCTACATCCCTCATGGGGAACTTGCTTCTTGATTCATTGTTGGGATCATGTTAGGCAAGCATTCAAGGTTAGTTCCAATCCGCCATACCAACCCACAAAGAAGAATATTTGTTTTATTATCTGGACGTCTAGGAGAGGCGAGGAGTTTTCCTAATTCCCCAATTTACCACCCAACATTGCAAGAGAAATCTAGTTGGCATATGTGTAGAGATATGTTGTGTGGCCACCATTGACCATAATTCCTTTCAAGTTGTTGGTGGTATATGAATTTGATGTAGAGGAGGTTAGGGTCTTGTCACTCATGGTCAGAACACTAACACACTATACCTCCGATGCACAACACATTAATTTTCTTATGATGTAATCTGTAGATAGTTTAGTTCATAGGCACAAACTAATTATATGGTCTACCATTTTTTTAAATGGTTTTGCTTTACTCTGGATCGTTGTCATGTCGTGTTTGATGGGAGGATTGTCTTCCCCTTTTCTTTAGACTTGTTTACTTTTTTTGAGAGGTTTCTAGTGACTCAACCTACATTTGACCACCTCCCTCCTAGGCCAATGATTGTTGTGCATATGCATATGTTGGAACAAATGTTTCCCAAGAGGGGCCAGGGGGAGTGGCCATGTAGGTCGATCAGTTCATAGGTACTAGATTTATTATCTAGTGAGGATGATCATGTCCTCAATATTGTACAGTTCCCATATGTCCATATGTAGAGATGGACTAGCGAGGATGGAAGAACATTCTATTTACTCTATTCGAGCCACCGTATGTGAGAAGTAATATTATTGTTATATTTTGATTAATCTAGTCACATTTTTTGTCTTATTTAATGCATACATAATTGATTGTAATATTTTGATTAAATTATCTAATTATAGTTGTCTAATATTTTGTATATGTTGGGACATATGTTGGGGAGGTGCCTCCCAAACAATATGAAGAGGTGGTGGAGACAAATGGGCCAACTTAGGTGAAGAAAACCAACGTGCACTGATGACACAACATAGGGTGGTCCCTACATGATCTAGGGAGATCATGTGCAACCTTGAGATTACACCAATATGGGCGAGCCTTCCTCAAGATATGACATTATTGATGCATCATGTTATCAATGCTCTCAACCTACTCAAGAGGTCGAGGGCTCACCATTGGTCTTCTTCTTTGGATTCGTCTACTTTAGATTCATCTACTGAGGATGGCGATCCTCCACCATATCCTCCTCCATAAGCATACTGACCACCATATCCTCGTTTAGAATTGGACCAACCACCATATCCTCCTCTAGAATTGGATCGACCACCATCTCCTCCTCCAACAACAAACCAACCGCCATCTCCTCCTCTAACAAAAAACCAAAAAATACCCCCTCCTATAGAATTGGACTAGCCACCATTGCCTCCTCCAACTGTAGACTAACCACCATCTCCTCCTCCAGTAGAAGACCCACCACCATCTTCTCATCTGACAACAAATTGACCACCATCTCCTCTAACAGTCGACTAACCACCATCTCCTCTAACAACCGACTAACCACCATCTCCTATAGTAGTAGATTGACCACCATCTCCTCCTTAGATGCTACTTTCTACATTATTATGTAATGGAGGTATCGATGCCTTTAGCTCTAGTGGTCGAGGTAATGATGCCTTTGGCTCTTGTGCCATACCTACCTTATAACGATTGTTGGCATGCATATATTTGATTATTGTGATGTATATTTTACATGTGTATTTGACATTTATATATGACATTTTATGTATATTTGACATATAGATTGATTTTGATGATAACGTTTATATATATTATGCATTTTCATATCATGTAGATGTTGTTGTTGCTTTATTTATAAAATGTATTGTATATATGTTAATGATTTATATTATTAATGATTTCTTCGTTTTCAAATGAAATTTGAGATGCATCACTTATTTAAATTGGAGATGCCATATTTGACATATTTGATATGCATATCTGACATATATATTGTTTTTGATATTACCGTTCATGTATATTATGCATTTTCATATCATGTTGATTTTGATGTTGTTTGATTTATAAAATGAATTGTGTATGTTAATGATTAACATTATTAATGATGCATATGTTATTAAATCAAAATTGAGATGTACCAATCATTTAAATTTGAGATGCCATGTAATGCTTAACTCTAGTTATAATAATTTAATGTCATTTTTTTTATTGTTAATAGTTTAATGTCATTATCTAATGCTTAACCATTTTTCAAGATGAATTCTTTGTTCTCTAAGAAGATACAATATGTTGATTAAACATGTTTACAAACTTGATTAAATGGTTCAATCAATGATTGTTTTATTTGATTAATATTTTAAATCGGTTTTTTGGATTAAATTATATTTTAAAAATTTATTCTTAAATATTTGTACTAAAATTATTGTAGTTAAATCTTAAAAAAACAATTATTCCTTCAATTTTTTTTGTAATCTAGTCTACTTATGTATTAATATTGTACAAAAAATGTTACGTTCAAAACTGTGTGATGCCTTCCAAAATGGAAACCAAGCCTTAAACATTAATTAAGGATCAACAACTAGTTATATAGGAGAGTCCATATGAGTCTATAAATTCCTATAGACCATATAGACATTGTTTATATACTGAAAAGATAAAAAGACAAACAAGAACATGAAATCAATAACAACAATCAAATTTAACTTGGAGGTGGCTTGGCTGGGCCAACATGGATGGAGGTGTCATGCACCTTGGCCTTGCCTTTGGTATCAATATCCATCTCTTCTTCAAGAACAATTATGTTGGAGCTGGTGCCTAGGGATCTTGGGGTGCCTGCTACCTTGACATAGTCCTTCTTGTCGTTAGGGTCCCAATCAATGACTTTGAAGCTAATTCCAAATGCCAATTTTCATAAAATGGTGAATTTAACTTCCACTTGTATGAGCCTATCCACCATTTCATCCTACTTGACCTATGTGTCCTTCAATAATAGATACATGCTGGTTTTGGACATATAATAAAACTACATGGCTCTAAATACTTTAGTATCTTTGGATTTGGAAAAACCTGCATCAACAACCTAGTCATAAAATTCCTGCTTAATTTGGTGCTTGGAAGTCCGTGAGAATATTTTTCTGGCCTCGTTCACAAGCAAGTTAATATTCTGCTACATTCCTAGTGGGGTACTTCACATCTCTTTCATCCCCATTGCAATGGGAATGTATGGGTTCCCGCCTAGAGGGAGGAGGCTTGGGGGAACCTCTCCATTTGGCTCCATGAGAACTTGATCCTGGGATGTCCTTGGGCATTTGATCAACCATGGGGAAAATAAGGTAGTGCTAAAATATAGAGGGTGAGACTAGCGACTTGGGGTCTTTACCAGGTCTGGGTTGGAAACCACTTGAACCAAACACCTTCAGAAATAGAGCAATAATAGAGGAGGAGTTCATTTCAAAAGGTTTAAAGCAAGGGATGGAAAGGAGTGAGGAGAAACCAAAGAGAACTAGGCACTTCCTCCAAACCAAGAAACTATATCCAGGCTTGAGGAAAAACCACCCAATGGACCATACTCTTCTATAGGACTTACCGTCCGACAACGGGGCTAAGCAAAAGTTAGCAAAGAACCATCCTATATCAGTGAAGGGACAACCAACCTTGTCTAGATAGCTAATCTATCCTAGAGAGGGTCTAAAATCCACACTCCTAAGAAAAGTAGAAGGCCCTGCCTTGTTTCGAGGCTTAAGAAATCTAATCCCACTAGAGGCCATGATCTTCCTCGCATGCCTAATGAAAATTACCTTAAAAATTAACTAGAAATCATGAGTACTTGCCATCATAAGTAAGAGAGCTCCAAGATGTTGAAGAATGTTTCCACCTTCCTTCACAATTGCCATTAAGCCTCACATCGATATTGCTCCCTCGTAATGAAGCTACATGTCATAGCCCATACTAGCCCATGACTTGAGTAAAGGCCCGAAGGATAGTTGTCGAGCCTCCCTTTGTCACGTGGGAGAGGCATTAGAGCCTCAATTAGTCACCCCATCTGAGGGATTATTCCTTCAATTTTATATAGTAATAACATCATGCATATTTAATCAAGAAAAAATGATCTAAATTAATTTTTTTTTTTTTTTAATAATTAGTTTGATTAAATATTCTATTAAATCATAAAATAATTCTTAATTTCTATATTGCAATGAGATAAAAAAAGACTTTCAATTAAAGTAACCTTGGCAATAATCAATTTTTTCAACCTAATGCAAACATTTTGAGCATTACATTTGATAAGTGTATATGTTTTTTTTATAATCCACCATTATATAAGAATATTATCTATCATTTGTAGATTCCTCTTACTCTATCAAGAGGAAATCAAATAAATCTACATCTTCTCTAAAATTTGATAGTTTTGTGTATTGCTAACATTTTCATAATCTTACATATACCTGGTTTTATATCAATGATAATCAAATTCAAAAAGAAAAATTCATCTTTTTCTCATTGGGTTAATAGCATATACAATTATGTTGCATTTATGGTAGTCATGATTTTGTTTGTTGTTATTTAAAAATATTCCAATTTTTTCTTTAATTTCAAAATCATATGAAAGCATTTCACTTACGTATACATACTTATACATCATTCATACCAATGCCTAAGATGAATATACTTATGAATGAAAAAAGTGGCTTGAAGAGAGCTTGAGATTGTCATATGTTTATGTGTTTAAGAGTTGTACATTGTACTATAATTATAAATTTTATGGTTGAATGTAACGACCCTAATTAAATAAATACTTAAAGACTATAAAGTAAAATTAATTAAAGAAAATAATTGTGATTAATTAAGTAATACTTTAACTACAGATCACATTTAATGACTTGAGAAATAAATCTTAAGAAATCACTGAGAAATGATATAAAATGGTGGCGTATGTAGGAAGGGAGAGCTATGAATCCCGAGAAGATAAAACATTAAAGGAAAGGTATGGGACCTGCACGGAGGGGGGGAAGGAGTAACTGCCTGAGTCGACGAAGGAGGAATAAGGGAAGGGGGAAGGTTGTCGAGAGGGGGATAATCGACAGAGGAGAGATTTTTCTGTGAGTGGAGAGCTTTACTGTGACATTGGGTGCTTAGATTGAGGCACGAGATTTGCTGGCTGTGACTTTGGACCAGTTGAGCCACCGAGTTGCTGGAGGTTTTGGGCACGGGGGCCAGGATATCCGTAGATATCCTGGAGCTAGGTCGTTTTCCTAGTTGGCAGGGTGGACATTAGTTTTGGGCAGTTATTCTTTGTTTGTGGCAGGATTGGACTGTGTAGCACGTAGCATGAGAGCAACAACAAGGCAACAAGGCAACGGAAATTAGCATCAGAACCAGGTAACTTGTTAAGTTATGTATTTCTTTCATTCTGTCATGAAATAATTATTCATTGATAAATCTATGTTACTGAAATTGCTGTTACGAAAATCAGTATTTTGCTATGAAGTTATTGTCTCATTATTGAATAAATTGCTTATGAAAATAAATGATGTTTTAAAAATCTATGGGCATTACATTGAAGAGTAGGATCCACTTTCCAAAACTTATTTTAATAAAATTATCAAAAACTATAAATAGATTCAAGTTATTATTATTTTTTAATTCTTCTCAAAATAAAAACTCAAATGAAATTTAAAATCATGGAGAAGAAGAAGTTATGTTTTTCAAAATATAGCATTCTAAATAAGATTGAATAATTGTTAAATAAAACAAACATAAAAAAAACATTTGTAAGTGATGATTGTCATTTATCTATTACATGACCTTTCCAACTTAATCTTTTAATATAATTTTTTAATGTTTTTATAGCATTTTCTTAACTAGCATACCCCTGAAGTAAGGGAAAGGAAACACCAAAGTGAATTTGTGTGGTTACTTTGTTGAAAGATCATGAGATTTTGTTTTTGGGAGGATTTAAAGCGATGTAGCCGCACATAGTTAATGGATAAAGTTTTGGACCAGTGATCTAGATCTCCATTCTCAATTGTAGGTACACCTAATACATCTAATAAATCCTATACAACCTTAGTGTGAAATTGGGTGAATCTACATATTTGGACATGCAATGACAAAAGAAACAAAGTGATAATGAGAAATAACTGATTTCCTTATATAACCCTTCGTGCCACCATTAAAGCGTTTGAATTTACCTTACATATATAATTGGTCCAATCATTGTAATCAATTGAGGGCATATGACAACATCGATTAGACTTATTACAAGCTTCATTTATGGCAATCCAATTTGATCAATTTAAACAAGTGATCAATTTTGAATGCAAATGCATCAAATGGATAGTAGTGAGGAAAAAACAACTACAAAAACTTGAAACCTGAAACCACCAAGCAGGCCAACCACACTACAGCAAGGGAAGAAAAATTCATACTAAATACGAAGAACCGAGAGTAATTTACTGAGCAGGTAATGAATTGCAAAATATAGGCGTCGTCCTTTAAACCGAAAACTCCGAGCAGGATCTGACCCACTTATTGGTAAAAAATATGTGACACACAAATAAAGTTACATGAATTGTCAATAAAAATTATTGATTAAAAATTCTTTGTATACATGCGATTAAATATGAATATCAAACATTTTTTCTTATTTTGAAAAAAAATAATTACCCTTTTCCAAAGAAAAGTGAAAGTAGATTTTTAATATTCGTAATGCAAAACCTTCCAAATTCCATTAAAACAAACATATTTATAGAGTAGCATCTTGGAATATAAACGAAATGGCCAACGAGGACTGAAATAAATATAAAATATGCATTAATTGCAAAACTGTTTTTAGTTTGAGTTGCATATGTCAAGCTAATTTCAATGTTTCTTCAAGCCGATCCAATCTTGCAATCCTCCATCACTTGATCCAATCCTGCAATCCTCTACATGTTATGTTACAATGATTTGAGAATGAAAGGAACGTGGAAGTTCATATAAGTCGGGTGCACAATTCTCCGGAATGAATTGAAAACTACCATCTATCTTTGTAGTTAAAAAATGCCATATGTCCTTCAACTTCTCATCATGATACTTTGAGTCATATCCAATGAGATCAAATTTCAGTACTACTTCCAAGAAGATCCAAGATCTAATATGATCTTAGTTTTCAATTCAATCAGATTCAACTTAGCTACCACATCCAATAAGATGCTGTCAAATTTCTATCACCTCCAAGAAAACAATGTGTATACATGACGAAGTTGATCTTATGCTTGGTTCATTTGTGGGGTGAAAATGAGTATACATGAGGGAATCTATCTTATGCCTGGTTCATTCTCATGGGAGATAAGAGACTCTACATGGTAGGATTCATCACATATTAGTTGATGGTTGGCATGCTTAGAAGAGGTAAGTAATCCCTGCCTTCGTGGAAGGGTATGTTGCATTCTTACTTCTTTTTCATGTAGATATTCGACCACCTTCACATAGAGAAGGTATGATCCAAGAAGACTTGCAACTCCCCTACATTTATACAGAGTAGAGTAATACTTATGGCGAAAAAGCTTAGAGATTACTGCAAAGATTACATGCCAATGTGCTTCAAGGAAAAGATAAATGATTATAGAGGCTACATATAATGAACCAGTCCACCAAAAGTATCCTCTAGGATTTCGTTCTAATCCTTTGAATAAGAAAATTATTTAAACCACCAGTAATCACCTATCATTTCTATCAACAAATCCTCCTAGTGACTTCTTGCTAAGTCATGTATCCAAAGATACCAAAACAATAACCTCCAAATGAATACAATGCCCCTTATTCCATGTTCAATGGAACCTATCTACATTAACATCTACTGAGATTGAATTGGTCTATCAAACCTTAAGAAGGTAAGGGATTACTTACAATTATTTAGAATTTTGTTTATGTGCTAGAGAAGCTTTCCAAGATCACCATAGTTTTATTGAGTTAAAAGGTTAGGAAGGTTGGTAGTGTGACAAATATTTTGAAATTGAGATCAAATCTGGGTATAGGCTCGAAAATATAAGAGAAAGCACTTTTCATCTTCAACCTTCTTAGTGTCACAAAGGTGACACACTGTTTCATCCTAGGGTGTTTTAGGAATTGACCAATGCATAGTTTCCCTATAGAACTGGTGAGAATTTGTTTTTGTCTTAGCAAGACTTATTTTTTTCTTTGCACTTGTCAAAACATATAGATAATTTTGATATTCTAGATTAGGGTTGATTACATCCTTATAATACCTTGATTTTATTTTTTCCTTTAACTCTTTATCACACCACATTTTCTCCTTAATTTTGATTTAATGATATTTTTAATAGTATTCTTACTCTGCGAAATGGTGTCTTCCATGATTCCCCAATAACTTAGGTAAGACTCGACATCTCTATATATAATTTAACTCTTTAGCGCATTTTCTCCTTAATTTTGATTTAATGATATTTTTAATAGTATTCTTATTCTGTAAAATGGTGTCTTCCATGATTCCCCAATAACTTAGCTAACATTGGACATCTCTCTATATATTTTAGATTTCATCCATATTTTAATATTTATTAAAGTTAAATATAATTTATGAAATTTAATCTTATTTCTGGAATGTTTATTATCTTAATAGAATAATAACAATGTAAAGAGGAGTAATCTCCATGAAATTTCCAAATTGGGGAATATTAAAAAAAATTGTTTCTAGAGAACGTAAGATTTGACAAAACCATGTTTAACTCTTAAAATTGGCATTTGTAAGTGATAATCTTTTAACATTTCTAATGAATTGCTATTTTTTATTTTTATTTTAAATTAAAGAAAATGAGTAATTCAAAACCCCAAGTATGTATACACATTCTTTGTAGATATTGTTTGAAGAAAGCACAAATAAGTTTATAATTTAGATGATGTAATTGTACGTTCACACGATAATGTGGTTTGTCTATTATTTGATTTTTAGAACTCAATGTTTTACCAATATTAATGAATTACTCTTTCAATTTAAAGAAAAGTAGGAATTCATAAAACCCAACTCCATGGGTCTTTCTAATCTTTTTTCTTTGTAGGTATTATTTTAAGAAATTGAAAATAGGTTTTATATATTAGATGACGCACTTGCACATTCATATGATAATATGATTTAAAAATAGTTATATAATTATAATCTTATTGATTAATAAATTTTTTATTTTAAAAATTTAAATTTATTTATTTAATAATAATTGAGAAAGATATAATTTTTCATCGATACATTGATCAGAACAAAAACAAAATCTAGGTTGACTTTTAAAAACTCAACCCTAGACTTTCCAAAACTTAAACTTATTGTTTTCTGTTTTCAAGAATAAATTCTTACAAATTGTTTGCATAAGATAATGCAAAAGCAAAACATAATCAACTAATATGCAGTACTCACCCCTTAATATATACTAGGGCATCTAGAGTTTGCTGAGTACCCCCTAAAATTCTTGATTTGGCTTCTTTCTCTCTATGTTCTTTATTTCATTTCCTTCCTCTTATTTAAGGAGGAGAAGGACGTGAATGCTTCTTTAGAACTTTTGAAAATGAAGGAGATTTAAAGGCCTCTTCTCCCTCCCTTTCTTCTTTGATCTCCTCCCCATTTGAAGATGGATCCTTTCCATGGAGAGCCACCGAAACCTGAAATGAAGTTCCTTCATTGTTAGATGGGTCTGATATCACAATTTCTAGTTTCGTTTCATTCTCACGTGAAGTTTCACAAACCCCAAGAGAGGTCTCATTTCGAGTATTTGAAGTTGTATTTTTTGTTTACTTTTGTTCTTTTGTTGGTGGCCCAGATTTTCGCTTTGAGTTGTTCCTCCGAGAGTCTTTCTTGATCGGTCCCTCTTTTTCTCCCTCATGAGTTTCAAGAGCTTCAAATATGTTGTTGGAGGGATTAGATGGGCGTGCTTGAGGCATGTTGACAGGGTAAGTCCCCCTAGGATGATGTTTCTTATGTTTCCTTGAAACTTGTTAGAATGAACCTTGCTCGTCATTATTCTAAGGAGATGGAGTCAACTTAGAAGATGGCTAAGTTTCTTGATATTTAGGGAAAAGTTTGGCAAAATTCCCATATTCATGGAAAAATTTACATTTGAAAGGAGCTTGTTAATAATCAAGGGCCTGAAGATGACTCCACCCATCCATATTGAGCTAAATCGCCTCTGGCATTCCCTTTTCAAAGACCATTTCCACACATATTTTGGCACATGTGACAATAATTTGTTTTTTTTACAGAACTTAAATTTTTATATATATAAAAGGTATGATCGAGGTCGCATATTACATAGGAGGGTGCTGGTGGAAGAGATACCAGCTGCAAAATTTCCACAAAAGGCTTACATAACTTAGTCTGGATTTAGTTCCACTTCACTGAAAACAAGGCTTTTCATTTATGTCCTAAACTATCTTATGAGAGATTTAATTATGCCATTTTTACAAAACCGAGGAGTGTCTTACTCATCTTCTTTAGACTCAGTCTTCCTCTAGAGGGGGCTCTAGCGCTATGTTCAGGTCAGGCATCATGGGGTCTACTCTGCTTCATGTTTCCTCATTCTGGCTTTGTGCTGGCCAATTTGGTGGCCTAGCTTCCAAATTTTCTTCCATGTTCTCCCCTTAGTGTCTAAGAAATTCTACTTCATCCTGTAATTGATTTATTAATGTGCGGTGTTGGGCTAGAGTGTCCAGTGTGACGGTGAGAGTGGATCTGTGGGAGTCAAGACAAAGAGCTAGCTGCTGGGTGGTTGATAAATTATCATCCACCAACTCTTCCTCCAGTCTTTCACGAGTTGAATGATGAGCCATTCCTTCAATTAGATTGACTAAGATTGCTAGGAAATTACCTCCAATCCAATCGTTGATGCTGCCTCTGTCGAAGCTGCCTCTATCTGCTGTAGGAAAATCTCCCTGCGGATAGGTAGATTGCCTCAAAGAGCTAGACCCTACTCTAAGACAAAAAGTGCTTAACGTGGACACTGACTTCCTTTCAAATCCATACAAACTAGCACATGAGAAGGAAGGAAAATAGCAGTACCTTTTTATCGATGTTTGTCCCTGCACGCTCCAAATCAAGCTCCAAAATCTCGCTCCTCGCTGAGTCCTGTAGACAAACAAAGTACGACCGCTTCCTACTCTATTGATGTTAGCTTGAAAACAAATCTATCTATCAATGATAGGTTCATGTGAGATCAGACACAAACTAGAAAGAAACAGGCCAAGCATGTCATATTGATGAGAATAACGACAGCAATACTTACAATCGTAGATGCGAATGCGACAGCTTCATCAAGTTCCCTTTGTCTAACCCTTGCTCGAAAGATCCACAACCTGGATGATAGCAGCTTCACTGATCACTTCTCCTTTGACTGACTGTGTGTTCCCTATGAGATCATAGGTTTGATGCTAGCAATTTCCTCCTCTTTTCACCATCATGGAGCTTGCTTATATAGGTTAAGAGGAGCTTAACCTCTTGAGTTATCTTTAGAACAAGTTGAGGAACTTCCTCCTTAGATCAGGGATCCCTTGATGGAACCAAGAATTCGAATGCAACTGCCTTCTAAACTTGAAAGATCCTCCCCTTATTCTCCTCAACGGGCCAACTACTGCCTCAGATTAGGCAGCGCTTCCTCAAAAGGGGCATCAGATCATTGTAGTGCTCCCTGGGAAGATTGAGGGGAGCGCCAGCGCTCCAAAGGTGGATAACACTCCTTCAGAGGGGCAGACAAGTGTTATAACGCTCCCTGAGGCCTTATAGGGGAGTGCCAATGCTCCTAAGGCTGATGTATGGGAGTGCTCACCCTCAGAACCTTTATTTAAGAGCCCTTCTCAGGTGATAAGAGTTACTTGACTTTAGTTAACCAGTTCCCCTTCTCCAAATCAAGTGCATGAGATGTTTTAAGTGCCTCCTTAGTGTCGTCGTTATGGCAGTATGCTTGAACAACGTTTGTGACACTTGTGAACAACTTGCGAGACTTGCGAAAGTTGTAAGGAATATGCGACACTTACGACAATTGAGAGGAACATGCGACACTTATCCAGTTGAGTAATTTTTATGTGTAACAGATTGCCCCCCAAAGTATGAAGTTAGAAGATGCGAACTGATAACTGAAATGCTTTGTAGACGTTCAAGCAAGGGTATAGACTCGGAGAACCTGATGGAAGCTGCACACAAACATCCAACAAATATCATGACATGTTTCAAAACCCAAGGCAGGCATACCTATGCTTGGGTGATCAAGACTTGCAAGATATGGCCGCCAAAAAATACACTGCGAATCCATAATTGTATTGATAAAAAGGTACAACCACTGAAAATACACTGTGGATCTATACTCTGATGACCTAGATTGATCGTAGCCACGAAGAATACATAGTGGATCTACGAGATGACAAGACATAGCCACGACCAATACAAAGTGGATCTATGTAACAATATATGTGTCATTGTTCAAAATAAACTCCATCGCAGCCTGGGCGAAGCATATATCAAAGTGGTTACTCAACCGAGGGTCTTCTTACCAATCTCAATGTGGTACAATTCTAACCATGTGAATAGATGTCTTGACGTCGAACATGGCAGAAACCACTTGATTACTGGTCAATGTTCTCAAGAGACTTCTCGGCTTGCTCCTTTCAATTTTTCCCCCCATCCAAATAGACGAGTACCTCTTTTTGATTTAATGAGCTCGAGGAGGATAACACATGCTTGATATAACTCACCTTCAGTAAGTTCCTCTTCCTTTGTTTAACGAATCGGAAGAAGTAAGGGATCGGTCCCATATGGGCCTGTCGATGTGTGTTTTAACGAGTCCAAAGACAGAAAACTCGGAGGTTTTTTGGGATTATAGAGTTTGGAAAAACACTCAAAAGATAACTCTCTCAGTTCCTTTTTCGTACAGTAGTCTAACGAGACCGAAAAAGGGGTAAACTATCACTCGAAAGACACCCTTTTTGACCTTTTAATGAGTGTGAAAGGAAGCAAGGTCACTCGACAATCTTTTCATATTTAGAGAGTTTGAAAAGAGTTTAAAGAGGACTCCAGGGGGGTTCCTTTTTCGTGTGTTCGTGTATCCGTATGGGTCCGAAAAAGAGATAAAAGTTTACCCGGTTGCATTCTCATGTATTTACGAGCACGAGAAAGAACAAATACTAAGCTCGGTATTCTTCCCCTAGCTTGAAAGCTAGTGACTTGACTCCAGAAAGATCATCAAAGGCTGGAGACATGCCCCCCAAGCTTCAATTCATTCACCGAATTTGAGGTTGTCACCAATTTCTGTGCTAGATGGAGAAAAAGGATACAGGTGGATGAAATGAAGGTTCAAAAATGAGACATAACGAAAGACTCGACTCGACATCTACGAGATCTGGCGAAAGACTCAACTTGAAGGGAGAGGTGATTGTTTCATTTTTTAATGAGCTTGACACAGGAAAAGAACCATGCTCAAGGTTCCAAGTTCGATCCCCA